>JANFAE010000376.1:0-107452 GCA_024613145.1 Pisolithus marmoratus
TGAAGGTAGTTGCTTGCTTTTGGCATATAAAGGGAAGATCTGTCTATTGGCTCATTAGCATCATGTGAGGTGTGTTTACAGCTGCATACTGATGCCACCAACCCATTAGTTGGTCTACCTCATCCATTTCATTGGGATCCTCCAAAAGTTCAAGGATGCTATTATAAAACCACTCTGAGTCTGTGACAAGGTCAGTCTGAGAAAATACTTGGGTAGATGTCAGCACAAAATGAGTCTGCATAAACATTCAACTTCCTGTTTGTGCACTCCGGACATATGATTTCTCACCTGAGTGGTGACATAAGCAATTGATGCTTTGGTGACCATTTGCATACCATGAATGCAAGCATTGCCAGACTGTGTTGCTTTTGGCTCTTGATCAATGGAACTTGGAGAGGTAAATGTTGGAGATTGAATCACCCCAGTGTGATAACCCTTTTTGGTACGCTTTTTCATTGATTACATAAGCACTTAGAGCGTACACTTTAGAGTACATTTTGGTACTGTTCCCTCAGTAGTTGAGTCACTACTGAGGGTAAGTCTACTTATTATTAGTAGTTTCCTACTTACTGATTCCCTGTAGCTGCCTACAGGTACATCTAATATCATAGTAGTTGAGTCACTACTGAGGCTGCCTACAGCCCTTTTCTACAGGTTATGAGCCCCACATAGCATGGAAGGAAAATTTTATTGTAGGGCAACTCGTGGTCAACTCAAACGAAGGGACTACTCAACAAAGTACTACTGTCTTTACTCTCAAAAGCTATTGGATCACTGATGGACGACCTACCTGAGCTTGCAGACAATGGGCATAACTGGCCAACTTATGGCAGTTGGGTCTTAAATGCTATTGCAGACGAAGGCTTGATGGGGCTCCTAGTGGGGTCTGAAACATGACCTGTACATCTGGCACAGCTGAGAGGTCTTGGCGAAGACTGGGCACCACAGACTGATGAAGAACGAGATGAAGGTGTGGCATGGAGGACCGCTGACAAAAGCTGGCAGCAACAGAATGTGATGGTAAATCTATTGATTACCTATGGCATTTCAGACTACATATTCTCATTCATACTTCTCTTGAAAATGCCACTTGAGAAGTTTATGTACTTTCCTTGAAAAGCGCTTTGGTCTGATTCCAAGGCCCAACAGCTGGCTAGCAGCAGAGGAAGGCACATGGCAGAGCAGCTCACAGCCTGAGCAGAGTGCAGCTGGTGAAACCGCTCTGAGCACCGAGAGGTGTCATGAACCAGAAAATCTATTTGGCAGTCAAGAGAATCCACCTAGCAAAGATGGCTCTCTAGATAGCCTGAATGACTGCGCCAAGACTGAATCTAGGTACCTGACACCTGAGACTGAAGTCGTAGACATGCAGGAGGTGGAGGACAACCTACTAGTGGTTGAGACTGGGATTACAGATCCAATACAGCCAGATGAACACGATCATACCAGAGTTGCTGGCATGAGCATTCCAGCAAACACTGTAGCTGCTGAGCAGCCTACAGTGGTCCTACACAAACATACTGAGATTGCCTATGGGCCCATGGTGCCAGAGGCTACAATCATAGACATACAGAGTCAGGTGGCAGGAAGCTGCACAGTGAACTCGAACAAGAGCAAAAACAACTGGACTGAGATTCCAACTGGGTACCTGGAACCCAAGATGGACATCGTAGACATGCAGTGGACAGGGCTCGATGAACAAGCACACACACTCAAAGTGCCTGACAAGAGGGGTCAGTGCATGACTGATGAGGTTGCAGAAAATCAAAGGTCACCTGAGTGGATCTCTGAGGCATCCAGGCCTGCAGATGATGCCACTAGGTATAGCTGTCAACACTCTATTGAAAACGTGTCTATCAAATGCAATGAGCACATCCTGATGGATGGCGAGACCATCGCTGACATACCTGATCCCCTGGGGATACATCCCGAACCCTCCACTTTGCAAGCCAAACATTCTACACTACAGAACAAGCCACCAGCGCGAATATATAGTGGTACAATCATGGAACTCAAGTTGCCATGTACACAAAGCAAGTGGGCATCACAACGCCTGCAGCAAACCCCCCGAAGGCACTCCACATGGGATTCCCCACCTGACGAGGTCTGGGGGGTGGGGGTGCATAAGCTTGCTCGAATGGGTAAAGGGGATAGCGCAGACATCGGGTTGAAGATGACGACACTGGAGATAAGGGTATTTAGTGCCAACACGGCAGAGATTGCAGCCCATGTACCACATTTGGAGAGACACCCAAAGGGGCCTGATAAGGCTAAGGGAGCTGGTGGTGGGGGTGATGACAAGCTCAGTAGTGAGTCCATCGACTCGCATGGATTCGAAACACCGCTGCTAGCTCATAACAGGAGTCAGTATACCAAACACAAGGCAAAATGGCTGAACAGCTTACCTGTGTCGCCTACACAGCCTCCAAATGGCATTATGGACACTTCTAGGACGTCAAGGGTACCCCAATGATGCTGCAGAGTCAACACGACGCCTGTAAACGTCAGAGGACTGCAAACGAGAGGCTACAGATGCCTCCTCCTCCATGTTCCCATTTCACTACCTTGCGAAGTCTCGCAACACATCTGGAATATCGCAGATACATTCCGGAGACAGGACATGCCTCCTAGATGGACTTGGAACCATCACGGACCTTCTGATAGTCTTGCGGCAGTCTCGCGGCAGCCACACGAGACTACAAGGCAAGATGGTGAACACGCTTGGCTCAAGCAACATGGCACACCAGAGCTACTATGGAATATACCATGGGAACAGACTGAGTGGAACAATAGGGAGAACAGCGATGCAACAAGCAGCAGAACCATCTGTTCACATGGAGCAGAGACACAGCTGCTGGCTGACAGCAAGTGTCAGCGCACACAGCGACAGGTATCACGCCTGGATGGCTTACCTGCATTGCCCGAACCGCCTCCGACAGACATCCCGAACCTTCCTCAACTCTACAGGATCCCACACCAATGTGGAAGATTGAAGGTGAGCGCTGAAAGTGTCAGCAACACTCAAACGAGGCAAAACGCCTACTGTGTCCAAGCGGCCCACATGTGGCCTCCCCAGCTCCTCTCAGCGCCCTCGAAATGACTTGAATACCTTGTGGGAGGGTTATGGACAATGAATACAGGCTATAACAAGATCAGGCATGCACGACGGATCGAAACGAGAGGGCACACATATCGGATAGCTTGCATTCTCATGCAGCTGCTCCAACCCTTCTTGACATCCTGAAACATAGAGGGGGGTCCCGCATCATAAGCGTTCGCTATAACGAGGTCAGCGACGCCGGAAACATTCAAACGGAAGGGAACACACACCCTGGTGACCACACACAAGGCAATACTGCCATTTCGCCATCTCGAGCACCCAGAAAATGCCGAAAACCGCCCTGGAACATCGCCGGCGCTTATCAGAGGCAGGGGGTGCCTCATCCATCGATTTGGGGCGACGACGAGCCCCTCTACGGTCAAAACGGTGGCCTTACGATCACAGTACAAGGCAGGAGCGCATGCACCACTCAAGCATTTCCGAAACGGGAAGTTGCCACATCGCGCGCCAAATACGACCAAACACCACTCATATACCACCCGGACTCGAAGCTCACACATTGCAGAAGCTACACTCGTTTATTGAATTGTTTTATGGTATACATTCCCTTGAGTTATATTTTCTGCACTTCTACTTATCACACAGTGGAGCTGCAGGGGGTGTGTTGCAGATTGAATCACCCCAGTGTGATAACCCTTTTTGGTATGCTTTTTCATTGATTACATAAGCACTTAGAGCGTACACTTTAGAGTACATTTTGGTACTCGGGAAGTGCCGCCAGGGGCGGCGACAACCTTGCTTGGACGAGTTCAGCACCCCTCCATGTCTACGGACTTTCCAGCACAAACCAGAGCGCAAACCCTGCTTGGACGACATCAGTACCTCACGATGTCTATGTAATTTGCAGCACTGGTCACTGTACGAAACAGATTGGTCACCCGGCTGAAGTATCTACCTTCCTGTCAAGTTACCTCCGGGGCTCGACTCATCTGTCATACCTGTTGAACCTGTTTCGGAGACGCACCACATCCGATACGAGAATGCAGAGCGTGCGAACACCATGCGCCAACTTATCATTGTCGAGGAGCTCTGGCTGACAGTTGATCAGACTACTGAAGGACTTTGAGGACACGATATCTCTGTGCAGTCACACGCCAGATCTGCTGGCAGAGGATGACCCTTAGATGCAGAAACAACGACTTGGTGGACAAGAATTACAGTAGGAGAACGAGTACAATCTGTTTTTCTTTTCTCAGTTCACTCTATTTTCGTATGAAAACAATTTCCAGTTGGGGACATGGACTACGAGTGCATGCGCATAATTCGCAGCAAATATCACGCCCATCATCCGAGTAGTACCGCACCTCGCGCTTTCACTATGATAACAATTACCTTCCAAGCAAGGCAACCTTGCTTGTGGACGCATTGTGTCATTCTCATTAATTGTAATATGTGTGTGGTAGCCCGTAGCAGTGGCAACGGCCGAGTCATAAAAGGAAACACTTTCAGTCGTCCGACGGTTCCCACGGACTTATGGTGCGGAAGAAACCTTGCCAAGCAAGGTAACTGTTCCCTCAGTAGTTGAGTCACTACTGAGGGTAAGTCTACTTATTATTAGTAGTTTCCTACTTACTGATTCCCTGTAGCTGCCTACAGGTACATCTAATATACATAGTAGTTGAGTCACTACTGAGGCTGCCTACAGCCCTTTTCTACAGTAAATACATGTCTGTAAGCCTGCATAGAGTGTGAGTCAAACACAGTATAAATATAAAAAGAAATTCACTGAAACTAGAAGGCCACTATGAAGCAGTCCATTCCATGGGTCCTCTGCATCATAAGAATAGTCTGCATACAAAAAGAGGGGCCACTGGTCACCAGCAACCTGCAGTTGACTGCTACACAGCTTTGCCTTGGTCCTAAAATGTGTTGTACCTTATGTGAGAATAGCATAGACAACAAAACATACTGTGAATTTTCCCATACATACCCCACAGGGCAAAGCAATGTGCCAATGCATTCATGATGGAATCCTTGCCCTGTCTTGACATTCCTGGGAATATGGGGAATAAGTGTTTGGCCTTTCAGAGTAATCCAATCTATTATAGCAGCCTTCATGCTCTTCCTGTCATCAGCCCTAGCACCACTGGCACCTTTTTGAATCTAATGAAGTGATCAGATGAACATGAATATAACCACAAGTACACATGTACTTACCAACTCTGCAATGGTTATAACAGCTTCCTCAGAAGAGGACATAACATGTTCTTCAAGCTTTGGTACAACCTTCAACAGTTCCTGATATGTAGAATACTCCCTTCTTTCCCTGGTGCAAGCATCATCAACATCCACATCCCAAAATGATGCTAAAAAAGTACTTACTCTCAGTTAAGAGTCTCTAGTCCTCTCTCCTCTACTTCACCCATGAGAGTTATGCCATTGGTCAGCAGTGTTTGGACATTGCAAAAGGTGTGCATGGCATGGCCAAAGTGGCAGCCATGGTGCACTAACAGGTCTTGCATGCCTCTATATCACATTCAATATGGTAAGACTGAAGCTAATGACCACACATGGGCATTTCCTAGGTCCCATCTGCAGTGCATTCAATTGTGAATGTTTCATTCTACCAGATGCAGAATCTTGGTCAGAATTGGAATGTCCATGAAGACAAGGCATGACAAAATGCAAGAGCTGCAAAAGGAATGAAGAGGATGAGGGAGAAGATGAGTAGGCTGAAGTGAAGAAGAGGTTAGACTGCCCTTTTATACCCTGACCAAATCATGACACAAATGGGAAGATTGTTGCATGTCACAGCTCATCTGAATGAACCAGTTGGATCAGAATGGTCATGGCATGTGACAAGGATCAGAAATAGCAGGTCACACAATGGCAAGAATCAAAAATGTCACACAATGACAACCCACAACCACCTTGCAACTCAGATTGCTCAGATTGCAAAATGGATGAAGGTATCAAAACCTACACCTTTGTTGCTGAGCCATTTGTCTTGATACCCAGCTGCAGCCCCATCAAACAAGAGCATCAATATCTAAATCAACACCCCAGAAGAAACCCATGGCAATATCACCATTGTCCTAGAGAGCAGTGAGTGCATAGTGAGTATAATTGCAACTTATGACTTACTTCAAATCAAAACAGATTACAAAAGGACCCCATGCATCTCCCTGAAGTGGCCATGAACTCTGAGTGGCAAGAGACTCGAAGAGGCCATGGGTACCCCATCTCAATCAACATGGGGCCAGCACATTCCACAAACAATGGCTGATGTAGGAGTTCAAATGGATATGACACAGAATACAGTTCCACAGCTGCAATATGAGCTACTGTGTACTCAGGTACATGACACTCTCGACAACTTGAAAATGCTGGCAAGTAACATTCGAGAAACCATGGAGACTGCATTTGAACCACCAAAGGACCTGGGAAAGTGGACAGTAAGTGAGGGGAAGTGCCAGAGGTGTGAAGAATGGGAAAGGTTGTGGATGGATATGAATGTCAACAATGAGTAATCATAGGTTGTAGCAGAAGGGAAACAGAACAAACAGATATTATCGATGATGCCAAGCTCAACTGTGAGATGAACAGTTGCTTCTGTTCAGTATCTGCTGTCAATAAGGGGAAGAAGCATTCATATTAAGAGATGCCACTTATGGTGTCCCTTCCCCATTTCCACCCACATGGAGTACATATTTTTTATAAGAGGTCCCAATCTTGGGGAGGTTGTTTACTAGAGGGAGGGACTACTAGTACAATATACATGTGAGAAGTCAACCAGAGCACTGAGGAAATCATGTAGTTACCTGGAAAGGCTCGAGTCTGTGGGAGGCATGTACTTTTCATAGTAAAGTAGGCACCCCTATATGAAAATATGTTGGAGTTGTTACCATGAAATGAATCCAAAGATTTATATCTTGTACCTGGGGACAACTCTAGCACTCACTTGCTAAGCATCTAATGCAGATCAAACCTGCTACTTCTGTGTGACAGCCAGCCATAGAATGGGTCAGTTTGCTGTGAGATGGATGCTACTGATCTGCACTCTGCTGTGCTGGCATCCAATGGTATATCTCAGGGGAGGATAACACCTTTAACCACCACAAAGGTAGCAGAAACACATAAGTCTGCATAATATCAGCAAGATATTTGAGGACACTGAAACTAACATACACTTAAGATCTGAACCAGAAAAATCAGGGCTCCTTAAACTGTCTACCTTCTGCATAGATTCAGTAGTGACACCCACCAGATTTATGCACAGAGGACCAGACACTGAACAATGCACCCATCTCGCCAAGGAAGATGATGCATGGCTATAGGTGGCATACAATGACAAACATCATGTAGATGAGACTCCCATCCTCTCCAGCATACTACCACAACAATGAAAGGTGAGAGACAACTGGATGTAGATCATGAAAACACACTCTTGCCAGGGCCCAAGGGTAATCCTCTCTATTTGGTCGATGGGGTCAGGACGTTTTTGTCAGGGTGGGAGTGACAATTTCAATAAGTGTGCCATGGAGACAGTGGGTTGCATAAAGCTTCACCAGGGAATCCTCTTCATTGAGGCTGAAAGTGAGGGAGAAGACAGTGAAGTCCTTGGCCAGGTAGGCAGGTCGAAATGGCTCAGCCCAGTGTGTCAAGACAGCAGTGATTGGAGGAAGAGGTGCAAGGGGAGAGGGTCGACAAGGCTGGGTTCAACTTATCATGAAGCTCAGGCTTTGAGTCAAGATGACTGAGAATATGGCATTCAATGTAGTTTCAGGCACTATGGTCATATGACTTACCCTGACCTCCCTCTGACTCCCTTCAAAATTACATCTACCCTGTCAGCACATCCCACAACTTGAAGTGAAGCATGCCACAGGAAAATGTGAGGTGGTGGGATCTTTTATCAGATCAGTGCAAATGAGGCATGTCTAAGTAGGTCTCTCACCTCAACTTGATCTGGTTCAAAGATGTTGGAACTCCATCTAGGAGAAACAATGTACTGTATTCCTCTTGACTTGGGTATTCAGATGAGCACTGTGGGCAGCTCTTCTTGTGAGAGTGCAAGGGGAAAGGGGGAAAGCTGTAGGATAGACCTAGGCTTGTCCCAAGGGGTGCTGAGCCAGAAGGAGATAGAAGGGAGGACTATAAGACAAGAGAGGATTTTTCTGTTGGCATTCAATGGTCACGTGTTGAACGCATCAGTACTTAAGCCTTAGTTTGTACACGTTTGTGCCTCAGTTGTTTGTCTACACAACTGAGGTGAGCGTTGTTAGCCCCTGAGGGCGCCGTTGTACTTATATCATGTTGTAGTCGTACGGGTTCAGGCTTCTACAGGTTATGAGCCCTTGCTTCACCTGAACCGTTATGCACATTAGACCTTACAACGTTACACATATAGCCTGCTTTTCAGTTGCTCTTGCGCATATACCTGCCTTCCTGGCTCGCATCTCGCTTTTCGCACCCGTACTGTCTCGTCATGGGCAAGTTAGATCACATCCTGGAGCTAACTGACGCTTCCGCCTTCTTCGAGTGGAAGGTTCAGGTGAAGTTAGCCTTGGGTCGTGAAGGTGTATACAACCATGTTAGTGAAGGAACCTGATCCGCTCAGTTATACTGATTACGCCTCTACTGTTCCTCAACCCATGGACCCCGGCCAAACCTACTGAGAAGGAACGAGCAGCAATCATGACTTGGCTGAAGGATGATGCCGTTGCCAAGGATATTTTATGCCACCACCTGTCCCCCTCTGTCTTACGTGTTGTTCCCCAAACTGATTCCACGACTGCTCGGGATGTTTGGAAGTTTCTTCATATGTGGTTCAATCATGTAGATGTTGCCTCCCAACACCTCCTTCGTGCTCGTCTCTGGCGACTCCAAATGAAGGATGCCCATGATGCATCCTGTTATCTGGGTGAACATGAATCAATCCGTTGTGACTTACTCCGAATGGGGGCACCTTACTCTGACAGTGAAGCTGTCTTTTTGCTTCTCAATGGTTTACCCTCCACTGGAACCTGGCCAACATTTCGTCTCATGCTACAATGTTCTTGTGGCAGCGCGCCGGCGCCGAAACACCATGGTCACGTCATCCATCAGCGCCACTGGCAGCGTGCCAGCCGCCTGCTGGCTCTTCCATTTCTGCAGTTCTGTCTACTGGCTCGACGACTTTTGAAAGCATTTCAACAGAGATAGCGGCTGAGGCTCACCAGTATTATTCATAGCACTTCATCGCAGGCTGCGATTGGCTCTGAGTATGCTCATGTAGCGACCTCTTCGACCACTGTTCCAGCTCATGTAAACCCTGCGACGGGTCTACGCAAGACACGCAACAACCCGTCAGGTACTTATTGCGATACACCACTGGGTGATGGTCTTATCTGTGGGGCGTCTAATCACGATCAGTCCTCACTGCTTTAAACCTGGTGGGGGCATGGCAGGTCAGCGACCTTCCTGGCAGAGGGGAAATAAGGAGAAGGATACTTCAAAACCTGTGGCACCCCCCCTGCCTGTTTCAGCTGCTGCCACTACTACTCCTACAGCACCAACCACTCTGCCCTGGCATTGCAGCAGCAGCTCTACCACCGTCCGCTTGGGACCCCCATCCGGGTGACCTTACCTGTGCAACGGTCACTGAACTCCCCGATGACGATGCTTCTCAGCCTTCAAGCACCCTCCTTTCCTGTCTGGGAGACGTACCCTATTCCAGTCTTCTTGACTCAGGCACCTCTCGCACTCTCATCCGTGATCGCACTTATTTCCATTCCTATGTCGCTGATGACTCGGTCAACATTCGTACTGCGAATCATGGTCGGCTCGCAACGTCAGGCCATGGCGAATGTTTGGCTTACCTGACAGTCAATGATACCCGTTACCAGCCTCAGGTTAACTGACTGTCTACATGCGCCTCAAGCGGCCCTTAATCTCATCTCTGTCGGTAGAATGCTGGAACGAGGCTGGCGTTGTGCCTTTGAGGGGTCCCCCCCCTGCTGTGACCTGTCAGTGTCGTGGTCAGTCCCTGGGGTCCATACCTCTTCGCTCCAACCTGTGTTTCCTGGATTTAGAGTTTGTTCGTTTTGATGCACCTCTACCTCTCACTCTTATGCCGACCCTAACTGCCTTTGCCCGTGTTCCGGTCACCCTCGATTTATGGCACACGTGTCTCGGCCATGCTGGACAAGGCGTGGTAAAACGCTTATCCTCTGTCAGCGACTGGGGTTACCAGTGGAGTCTGCAGGTTCTCCTGTCGGTATGCGAGTCTTGTATAGTTGGCAAACACTCTCGTCTCCCTTTTAAGTGTTCGGGGGGTACACAAACGTCGTCTTTCTTGGAACTGGTTCACGCGGATGTTGGCGGTCCAATGCCTGTGCACTCCCTGCATGGGAAACGTTACTTTATGGTCATCCTGGATGATTACACTCACGTTGTTGATGTTCATTTGCTAGCGACCAAGGACCAGACACTGGAGGCCTGGGAGTTAACTCGTACACTGCTGGGAACGTCAACACGATTGCAAGGTCAAGGCATTTCAGTCCTGACAATGGTGGAGAGTTTATCAGCGCTGCTTTTGTTAAGGCGCTAGACTCCCACGGTATTACTCATAGACTCTCGACACCTTACATGCATCAGCAAAATGGTACTGCAGAACGGGTCATTCGCACTCTCGAGGGCCGTGTCTTGGCCATGTTGCACCATGCCAGGTCTACCTCTAACGTTCTGGGGGGAGGCCATGTTAACCGCCGCATATCTCCACAACCGCACCGCATCCCGTGCCCTCCCGAAGGGAACGACACCGTACGAAATGCTTCACGGCAGTTCAACCACATCTTTCCCACCTGCACACCTGGGGCTGTCGGGCTTTTGCCCATATCCCTCTTGAACTTCAATGTAAGCTTGGGCCCAAGTCTCGAGAAGTCCATTTCATGGGTTACCCGCCTGGTGTCAAAGGTTATTGCTGTCCGGGACGTGGCCACTGGCCAGTTTTTCAATTCCAGAGACGTCATTTTCGATGAGAATCCTCACCACCTTCCGTTCGCACCTCAGGATGATCCTCCGACTAATGAGACTTCCTCCGATTCTTCAGGACTCTCGTCCACCGTCTCCTGCGCTGTCGTCTGACTCCTCTGATTCCAGCCCAGCCTCCCCTGCACCTCCTCGTCGCTCTACTCGCTCACGTATACAGACGACTGTAGGGAAGGCATACACCGAGTCATTGCAGGTTGCAGCGTGAACGATTGGCAGCTCGTCATGCTTTGGCAGTCAAGAAACCCCTTGTTGTCTCGACACCACAGCTCGATGGTCCACTTTCACCTCTTACAGATTTATCCGATGATGACTCGAGCTCGAGTGTGGTTGGACCTCTTTCCTCTGCCGTGGTCCGTGCTCGTTGTCTCTGAACATGCCAACCTGGCTGTACGCAGCGATACCAAACATAGCCCTGGTGATCCCTCATATGACATGTCCCTCCCTCCAGCTACGTATGAAGAGGCAATGCGTCGTTCTGATGCTGACAGGTGGAAGGCAGCCATGGATAGAGAGATCCACATGCTGAAGGACATGAAGGTTTACAAGTTGGTCCCTCTCCCTTCTGGTGCCCATGCTATTGGAAGTCGCTGGGTCCTAGAGTACAAGGCAGGTGATGGAAAGGGCGGCCCGGTGGAAAAGGCTAGGTTCGTGGCGAAGGGCTTTACTCAGGTTCCGGGACACGATTTCGGACAAACTTTTGCTCCAGTTGCAAGACAAAGTTCCATTCGCATGATTGCAGCTATTGCTGCACGCGAGGACTGGGAGTTACATTCTCTGGACATCAAACGTGCTTTCCTCCATGGACGAATTAAGGAAACCGTCTACATAAAGCAACCTCGGGGTTATGAGGAGTATGGCCCTAATGGGGAGGAACTTGTCGGCCTACTCGGCTCATCTCTTTATGGGATCAAACAAGCAGCCTACGATTTTTATGAGACACTTCGCGCTGAGTTGGAAGGGCAGGGGTTCTCATGAAGCGATGCTGATCACGCTGTCTTCGTTTTTCGCAAGCCACAGGTGGTCTGTTTGACTGCTTGGCATGTCGATGATGGTCTAGGGGCTTGCAGTAGCGCACGTTTCCTTGCGGAGGTCAAGCATCGTCTTCACTTACGCTTCGGCATCTCTGACATGGGTCCCGTCACCAAGTACTTAGGCATCCAGTTCGAACGTGATCGGAACACCCGCGAACTCTGGCTTCATCAGGGCGAATACATAACTCATCTTTTGCAGGAGTATGATCTGGCAGACTGTCACCCGGTCCTGCTGCCGATGGACCCTACGTATCCCTATCTCTCTGACACTGACGCTGCTAAACTGGTTGATCCACCTGACCTTGCCTCTGTTTACTCCAAACTCGTTGGTGAACTCCTCTACCTCTCCATCTGCACACGTCTGGATATCTCGCTTTCTGTTCAACGTCTCTCACAGTTTCTGTCTTGTCCAACTACACGACTTTTAGCTGCGGCAAAACGGATCCTGCGGTATCTTGCTGGCACCATAAGTTATCGTCTTCATTATGGCGAGTCCACATGCAATGCCCTACTTCATGGTTTTAGCGACGCCAACTGGGCTACCAGTCCTGAAGACTGCAAGTCTGTTACCAGCTATTGCTGGTTCTATTATGGGGGCGCAGTTGCGCATTCATCCAAGAAGCAAACCACTCAGGCTCTCTCTTCAATGGAGGCCGAGTACATGGCAATCACGGCAGCCATGCAGGAGGGACTCTGGATATGCTCATTTCTTCACTCACTTGGTTTCTCAGTACCCGCCCCAGTCTGCTTGTATGCAGACAATGCCGGAGCCATAGCTCTCTCTCGTGAAGCTGCTAACAATCATTGCACGAAGCACATAGATGTCTGTTATCATTTTTGCCGCACGCATATCGAGTCCGGAACTTTTGTCATGGAGTGGCTGGCCTCCTCGCGCAACACCGCCGATGTTCTAACCAAGGCCCTTCCTCGTCCTGCCTTCACACGTCATGTGGCAGGTCTTTCTCTGGTGTCCCGTTGAGGGGGGTGTGTGTACTGGTTCAACGGTTCATTTCATTTCTTTCTTTCACTGTTTTTTTCTTCTTTTGTCCGGTTGACTTTCTCTTCCTTCCACGTGTTCCGTTGAGGGGGCGTGTTGGCATTCAATGGTCACGTGTCAAACGCGTCAGTACTTAAGCCTTAGTTTGTACACGTTTGTGCCTCAGTTGTTTGTCTACACAACTGAGGTGAGCGGTGTTAGCCCCTGAGGGCGCCGTTGTACTTATATCATGTTGTAGTCGTATGGGTTCAGGCTTCTACATTTTCTTGGCAATTGGGAGTATTGGTGGTGAGGAACTCGAAAGTCCACCTTAGATGGGTGCAGGATAACTTCTAGAGGGCTGGGGATATCTCTTGATGGCGATAACTCATATGGCAGCGATTTTGTACTCTTGAACTTGTAGGTAGATGCTGTAAACACTGAAGCAGACTTGTATGTAGTAGATGAAGCAGCAATTCTGGGGCAGGAAGACTTGGGAATGACAAATAGATGATAAGACAGACTCTGGGGACTCTGGGGACACTCTGGGGACTCGAAGACGCTCTGGGGACTCGAAGATACTCTGGGGACTTGAAGATACTCTGGAAACAACTCTAGGGACTCAGGAAGACTCTTAGACATGCAGATAGTGACTCCAAAAGATGGGTGATTATTTTTGTAAGTACAGTGGACTTTTGTAGCATAAGGACAGTGGTATCTAAGGTGACATCAGAGAACCTCAGATCTGTCATATGTCAAAAGAAAACAAATGAAATCACAAAGGCTGATGCATGAAGAATCACACGCACTGCAGTGAAGTAAATGAAAACAAGACAAACAAAAGCCACAAAAATGAAAGTAAGTAAGGGAGAAGTGGCATAAGGCACATGCCTGGGTAGTGATGATGCACAGTGGAGGCTGGTGGCAATTTCATTGACTAAGGAAGGATGCAGTGGGTGGCATTATGGAGTGGGCAACAGCTTTGGTGCTTGTAGGGTGGATATAGGTGCCAAGGAGTTAGGGTGACATGTGACAGGTTGGAGGGGATCGCTGATGGATGGTGTTCAGTAATGACATGTCAGGGGTGGATCAGGTTTGATAGGGGATGGCCTTATTATGGAAGCTGAGGAGTCAGCAGCAATGTTAGGATCAGGTGTGACAGGGGATGGCCTATTATGGTAGCTGAGGAGTCAGTGGCAATTTTGCTGGCAGGAACAAGGTACATGATGAGAGGGGAAGTTGTGATGTGTGTGATGTTAGGATGGGTGGTGATGTTGTTAGCCAAGAAGATGCTATGATCAGAAGGGAATGTGTGAGCAAGCAACTGTTGACACTGAGAAAGGCCACTATGGGTGCTCCACAGCCTTAGGGAGTATGGACTCCCTACAGCGCAAACCTTGTCTAGTGTGGGCTGCCATGGACATTGGGTGATGCCCATCATGACAGGGAACATCCTGTCTTCTTCATGTGTGAGTGCAAAACACCAGGAGTGTGCACCTGAGGTACACAAGGTGCATTGTTTGAGTACAGGTCAAAGAAGAGTTGAGCAGGTGCAAGAAGAGTCAAAGATGACTCTGTTTAGCCACTTGTAACCTGAAAAATAGCCAACAGAAAGTGCAAAGTATGTCCCAGCACAATGCTGGGTGTATGGTAGAGTAATAGAGCTGTCCTTGGAGTTCATGGGTACATGCCTGGAGAGAACCAAATGACTGCAGCTAAAAACATGACTGAAACATGCAACTATCAGCAAATCAGGAGTAACAATTACTTATGTAATTGTCACTTATCACACTTGTTGCCAACTTAGCAACCTGCAGCACTTGGAAGAAAGCAGATTTGCTGCTGTTTTTGCCACACCTGCTGCACAATCCATTGTATTATGGTGGAAATTATTAGAATAACTTCCTGAGCACATATCATCTACTTAACAGGAATAAACCAAGTGTGTTTCCCTGATCCAAGTAAGAAACAAGTAAGCTAAGTATGCATTAAACCAAAAATAAGGAGGGTAAAGTGTATGTTCAATGTTCATCATAAGGCTAGGATTTGCCAGAATTGCTCACAGTGGTGGTCAAATCTGTCTCCTGACTCGGTGTCCACAGTACCACCCATGCTCACAATACTTGAGCTTACTGTCCTCAAACTTACACAGACAGATGCTGCCAAAGATCCTTCAGGGTTTGGATTTTCCCACTGTCAAGTTTGATCTCACCTATTTAATTACCCTCTCTGCTCTGATGCTCTCGAGATCATCCATCCTCACCTGCATGAACCACATCCAAGTGCGAGTCTGGCAAAGTCTCACTCATTGTCAAGTACACTGCAAAACTGGTCATCATGGTGATTTATCCCCAGGTGTGCTTGCAGTAACAAAGGGTGGCTTGTTACCATTTAAAGGAGAGAGCATGTTCACAGACTCTCTGAGGGGTGTGAACACATCTCTGACCTCATGTAATGGCGACATGAGTGGCATTTGTGACCCTCAAGGGGAGGAGGATCCAAAATTGGTGTTACTGGGAACCCTGAGACAAACAGGTGAGGATGATGAACAACACACTCCTTATGTAAATGGAGTATGAATGGGCATCATCATGGCATCTCTCTGATGTTAATGGCCAAGGGTTTGTCCTGTGTATTGATGCGAATAGGTTGTCTTCTGATGGCTCAGAGAGACAGTGTCTAAAGAGTTCATACTGCAGATGGAGGCATTGGTGGTGGTGGTATCAGAGAGGTCAGGTGTATATTGATGTGAAGTCGAGTATGATTCCTTGAAGAAGGCAGTGAGGTTGGTGATGCTGGCATGTTCAATTCTGGGGAATTTGTGTTGTGGATAGATAAAAGTACCAATGGACAGGGGCAGTGTCTTTGAGGGTGAGGGCACCAGAGCCAAGGACTGATAGGTCAGAATTCTTTGGGGCATGTTGGTTGGACAACACCTTGCATGTGATGCATGATGAGAGGGGACAGTGCAACAACAATTCAATTCCACCCTTTGCAACTCCTTGGTGCAATCCAGGCTCAGCTGAAGGAAGCACTGTAAAGAACAGAATCAGCATCATGGTGGTGACCACTGGCAGAGACATAAGTATCTGAAAATTATCCTTCATGAGTTCAATCCCATCTATACCTATCTGCATATGCAAGGATAGTTAATGTATGGTGCACATACCATGAAGCAAAGTACTCAATGAGAATTGTTGGCCTGGCATTAGTGACAGACTCAAAAGTAAATACAGAACTCAGTGAGAGCTGGGGAGTCACAGGTCATCAATTCAAATCCCATATTTTCACTCTTGTCAAGTACTTACTGGCATTGTATAACCAGCCAAGAACTTGCCATGATGACTAGTGCAGACTTGACTCATGTGAATGTAGTACTGGTACCAGCTTTTGTAGTTCAAAATATATAAAGTAACCAAGGAAAGTGAATTCAGATAACTGAATAAGTATTCTAATCTGATATGTCTTCACCCTGATTAGATCCATACATCTCACACATGGCAGATAAATCATCATCTGATGTGGTGTCTACATCTGAATCACTACTCTGAGCCTCAGCACCAAGCTCCCATTCAAGTGCATCCCAGTCAGTCAGTTGGAATTCAGCACATAGATCAGCTGCATCTGAATCACTCTGAGTTCTTGAGGTACTAGCAGCAGAAAGAGTTTCACCCATTGCATTTGTCTCTGCTGGGTGAGATTGCTGTGAATCATGTGTGAGCAGTAGCTACTTGAATTCTGAGTCATGGTGTGCATGTGAACCATTATGTGAATACATATGGCCAACACTGAGGCCCCAGTGGTACCGAAGTAGCATATCATGATCTACAAACCTTTGAATGTATGAGTGAACAGTTTTATTCAGACTATATTGAATTTGACCCCACCTGTTGACATAGTAATAGTTCCAGTCATCAGAGTCCTTGGCAATGGGTGCTAAGGAAGTGTGGTTGGGGTGGGACCTGCCTTTCACAAAGGCAGGTATGAGATGACAGCCTTGTAAAATATCTGCTGGGTCAATAAAATCAAATGCACCATGGTCATTCATAGGAGAGAATTGCAGCACATCAAGGCCACACAAGCCATCTCCAGTGTTAGGTGGGACTCACTCAAACCATCAGACATGTAAGAAGTCGAGTTGGCAAGGGAGGTAATTGCTAAATCCCAGCCCAATATACTGCACATTTGCATGGTAAATACTGATGATGCAAGCATAACAGAAGCGACGGTGACATTGGTATACAGTCTCCAATTTGTCCATATTTTCTGGGGTTGCCAGCATCATAATGTCATGATGGTCAGTGGTTGGGTTGAGGATATCCTGCCCATGTCAGACATCATATGTGGTAATATTTACCTGGAGAACATAGTGCTGATATATGCGATTGCTTTTAAATAGCAAATGATCAACAGTTGCTGCCATTGTATTGTAGCTAGCATCGAGGCCCTGCAGTGGCTGTGATGCACTGGACTCCAAGGCCAGTGCATGCATTGCTCTGATACAAGGAAGGAGGTGATGCTTCAGTTTTTGCATAAAATCCTAGTAGCTTTGCTCACTCATAGCTGAAGTGGAAAATCAGAATAGTGCCTACCTGCAAAGCAGGGTCACCTGAGTGCTTCTTAATGAAGTTGGCGATGTCTATGGGGTTGTGGTGGGATTTTCCAACATTGTAGCATTCTTCAGGAATGTTTGGGACAGGTTCCAATGGACCCCTGGTCACTTTGAGTGAATCATAAATCTTCCAAATTCTTGCCTGCCAATGCTCAATACGAACCAGTTGCCAAACAAAGTCTTTTCGACTCATGCAGACAAACCTTCCCTTCCCAACTCAGTGCACTCGCTCACCCTAATATCAAGCTAGTTAAATTTGGCACAGTACAAATGGAAGCTGGAAGACTTCAGGACTGCATCGAGTAAGAATCTGACATTCCAAACATCCTGATGGTACTTGTGTAGTCACCAAGTGCATGAAGTTTGTAAGTACAAAGATTAAGAGTTTTTGATTGCTGGGTCACCACTGCAGATCTGGGAGGCACCCTGCCTGGTGCAGCAGATGAATGAGACAAGGTCTCATGATGCTGGCACAATTGAGCTTCATGTTTGAGCTCCCTCATGGACAATGCTTGGCATGTCTTAGCCTGGAACATGTGAATGGCATTTCCAACTGATTGTGTGAGATCATCCATCACCCCAAGTGTTTTGTCAGTGTGCATCTGGAGTTTTGCAAACCCATGCCAATGGCAGAGAGTGTAGAGAAGTTTAAGGATGGTCAAGTTGTGGGGCTCAGGTAGTAAGCCTAATAATCTCCTCCAGGCACCAGAGCCTCTGGTGCCAGAAGTGCTCTTTTTGGTTACCAGCCATGTCATAGCCTTACTGTACCCTCAGGTTCCAGCAGAAGGCCATGGTAATCCCAATGGCCTGGTTAGTTATTCCAATCATACCCACATCCATGGTCCACACTGAAAATTACTGTGTCTGTGGTGGGCCTTATAGTATGTAGTCAATGTCAAGCATGCTGGTCACTGGTCCCTGAAAACAATCATAAGTGGTACCAATACCTTGCAGGATGTGCCCAGACTGACAGGGGCCATCCAGACCCATGACATCAGGTATGTATGTATGTACACATCTTCATGTCCACTTCTGTCTCTGATGCATCTTTGTTCTGACTTATAGCCAATGTCCAATATCAATGCTTTGGATTGACATCATGCTTAGATGGCCAGGACCATAGTCCGATGCTGGTGTCAAGCATAAGCATTCCACCTTTCTACCATTTGCATGGGGTGATCCGAGTTTCCACATGTACTTGGGAACTGGCCCTGGAAGATGATGATGGCCTGCACATATAAAATGTGACTCGGAAAAGTGTCATCTACCCTCAGCACCAACACCAGCACCAGCCCAGTAGCACACAAGCACCATGCCATCATTTGTTGAACCCCCCTTCAAGCAGTTCCAGGACTTGAATGACAACACCATCATCTCTGGCAAAAGTAAGTGTTCTTTGAATTGAACAGGTGGATTTTCACTTCTTTTTATCATATGCATTAAATGTCATCCATGAGCATTTTGCATTCACTTGCTGGGTTGAGCTGTGGCTGACTTCGAGTTACTGATACCAAAAGGCACCATCCAGGACTTTGAGTCCAGAGTGAAGGTTGTCAAGACAGAGCATTGTGACCTTTTTGTCTATGCCATCAAAAGCAATGATGAGAATGCCAAGGCCTACAAGATTGTTGTTGGTCCTATCGAGGTGACTCTTCCTTGGGTACCTGCGATGTTACTGCCCCACTCATGGGCTTTTATTTGTAGATTGACATTACCATCAACCTGAAGAACCTCATGATTGTCATTGAAGTCTATGCTAACATCCCATTTGTCAGCAAAGTTCAAATTGCCAAGACTGTTGGAAACTTGTGCAATGGCATCATGCTTACCATCAGATACCCACCCTTCATTGGAGGCTCATTGACACTGAAGCTTGATGGGAAAAATGTCATGCTCAGCTATTCCTTCAATGCCCTTGGATTCCACTGTGAAGGTAGCAAGGTCATCATCACTGTCCATTGAGAGGTGGAACTTTTGAGGTACAGTATGCCATTCACCTTCTCAGTTGCATCTAACATATGCATCTCTTAAGTCTCCTCTTACTCAATGTGGGGGAAATGGATGAGACAGAGCATGTTATTTGCAATCTGCTAGTGTATACAGTGACTCTGAAAACCCTTTCCATGTTTGCCCTATTTTCAGTGCATGCAGTGTACTGCCAGACACATGGAGAATCACACTAAGCTTTGGTGGAGTCATAAATAGTACCTAGTCCTGGCTGCAATTTGGCTCCTAGGTCATGTGATTTCATTCACATGGTCTGGAGATATGGCCATTTTAAAACAGCATGTCCATGGAAAGGGTTTTTTCACTTTTGAATTGGTAACTAAGATCTTATTCAAAACATCCAATAATTGCTATTGTTTGGTGATACAAACAAAGATACATGTGTAAACAATATGTCTGAGTTTAAAAAAATTCAAATACCTCTTTGTTCCCAACCACCATTATGGTCAGACCCCTTTCTCTTACTCAGCAAAGCACCATCCTCTCTTTGCTTGACTCTGGCCATTCTGGTGAAGCTATTGCCAAGCAAATTGATGTCAGCCCCTCTACTATATCCAAACTTCGTTCTAAGAGGCATTCTAGCCTTCCTAAGGCCCTTGGAGGCCCTCCTTCTAAGCTTTCCCCTGCCAATATTTGCCATGCTCAACATCTTATTACCTCTGGCAAGGCTGAAAATGCAGTTCAAGTCACCAAAGCCCTTGGAAACATCATCAACCAGCCTCTCTCTGCTAATACTGTTCATCATCACTTGAAAAAATCTGGTATGAAGTCTGTAGTCAAGACCAAACATCCTATTCTCTCAGCCAGACATCACAAGGCTCACTTGGATTTTGCTTATACCCACAAGGACTGGACTATAGAGGACTGGAAGAGGGTTGTATGGTCTGATGAGACCAAAATTAATTGCCTAGGGTCAGATGGACACAAGTGGGCTTGGAAAAAGGCTGGGGAGGGACTTAATGATAGGCTGGTACAAGGAACTCTCAAGTTTGGAGGGGGTTCCTTGATGATGTGGGGGTGTATGACTTGGGATGGTGTTGGCTATGCTACAAAGATTGATGGTAGGATGGATGGGGACCTTTAACTTCAGATTTTGAAGGATGAGCTTCAACAAACATTGGAGCATTATGGTCTCAATCCATCTGATACAATCTTTCAGCAAGACAATCATCCCAAGCATACTTGCAAAAGGGTTAGAGATTGGCTAGAAGAGCAGGAGTTTGGGACCATGGTATGGCCTGCACAGTCCCCTGACCTCAATCCCATTGAACATCTCTGGGGTTGCCTGAAAAGAAGGCTTGCAGGGTATGAAACCCCCCCTAATGGGATTCATGAGCTATGGGAGAGAGTTCAGGTGGAGTGGGAGGGGATTTCAGTGGAGGAGTGTCAGAAACTAATTGAAAGCATGCCTAGAAGGGTTGAGGCAGTGCTTAGAGCAAAAGGTGGATATACTAAGTACTGATAATATCTAAATACCCTTGTAAATTCAAAAGTGAAAAAACCCTTTCCATGGACATGCTGTTTTAAAATGGCCATATCTCCAGACCATGTTAATGAAATCACATGACCTAGGAGCCAAATTGCAGCCAGGACTAGGTACTATTTATGACTCCACCAAAGCTTAGTGTGATTCTCCATGTGTCTGGCAGCACACTGCATGCACTGAAAATAGGGCAAACATGGAAAGGGTTTTCAGAGTCACTGTATCTGACTGTCTTGTGGATTGTAATTCATTTTATGCCTTTCCAAATTAAGTGGACTTCCTGAAGAGTAACTTTGAATTACCTTCTGAGGTTTGTCAGGAAACTGGTGTTGTCAAGCCACAATTGGAACTCTTGTAAATGTACTGACCTATTGCATACATCATGAGGTCTGCTGGAGAGATGGGGGTTATTCAAAACTCTCTTACTCGCTGGGAACACTCAGTAAGCTGTGTCCTACCCATATCCATTTGATACCTTTACAGGTTTGCTGCTCCCACTCATGGGCAAGCTCAACCATCATTGCATAATGCACAGTGGAACCTAACAAAAAAAGGCAGTCTGTGCACCCTAACCTCAGTCACTGTTATATGATCAGTGTTCCTCTCAAACCTCTGCCCTCTGTCACTAATTTTCCTGCCAATGTCCCAGAATCCATGAGGAAAAGTCCTACCTTCATATCAAGCCATTGCCAAGGTTCTTGCAGGCAGAGCAGCTTGGGTCGTGACCAGCAATGGGGCACAGTATTGCTACTCGAGTGTCCAAGTTAGGAACATCCCAAAATGGGCTGGCATTTACCTCTTGTAAGAGAGTACAGTGCACACACATGGTAGACAAGTCAACCATAGAATGGAACATCATGACATACCAAATGGCTAGTTTTGGCACTGGATGTTTTGGTCTCCACCACATGCAACATCAGGATCTCCATTTGAGGATGCAAGAAAATGAGGTATCCACTCCAAGCGCCCTAAAATGGCTAGTTTCTGAGACTACCCAGCAAAGGTAAGGGGTAGAGAAGGCATACATGAGCTACTCACCAGTTCTGCCACTACAGGTAATTGGGACTCTGACAATAAGATCATAGCAGCACCTGGAGTTGCCAGTCCCTGACTCCAGTAAAGTACTGCTTGTATATGTAAGGTCATCACATGAATGAGGGAATTGTGAATACATAGCTTGCACCACTCATGTAGATTGATACAGTAAAGAATGTATACTGTTATCACTACTATGACTGTATTCCAAAAGAGGGGAAGAAAGACAAAAGTTATCATTGTAGAGACACTTCGTTTAGACTACCTTGAAGTCCATTTCCCTTTCATTATCAAAGAGAAGAGGTTTTTTAGTAGGGGATGACTGCAGAATGATATCATCATCATCTTCAGGCCTCCTTTTACCTTTGCTCAGGGAAATGGCCTTTGACAAGTTGGATTGTGTGTATGAATGATATGGCAAGAACTTCATGCTTTTCAGAACCAGTTGATATATGCAAGACCCATTTTGGTTATTCAACCTCGTAGTTGGCTAGATATTCCATCTGCATGTTGACCTTACATTAGTTACGACAAAGACAGAAAGATGGGGGTACATACAGCTTAAGCATTACCTCCACCTCAATGTAGTTTTCATGTGTGATTCTTGAATCTTACACCAGGGGTAATGAGTATGCCTTGTCCATCACAAATGTCTGGTGAAACTACTCATGATTCAGCAAGCTCAGGGTGAGCATTGAGTAACCCAGCATTGCAAGTGTTGCACAACATTGAATAAAATGACAAACTATATTACTCATGTAGTCACTCTTTGTTTGTCCCTTCAAAACAAGTAATGCAGATACTGTCTTTGCAAGATTGGGAACTGTTAGTGTGGTCAAGTTAGCCTTGTACACAGTGTCATCACAAAAAAACTGTGGAGGGAGGTTCCATCACCTTTCCAACAAAGAAGCATTGTTGAACTGAGATGTGACATGTGACATGTCCACAAATTCTTGTAGAAGGTGATGGTGAGTATAATTACCCTCAGAAAAGTAAGCACGAGCCTTGACCAAGGTAAAACAAGCAGGAGCAAAAAAAAACAGGGAAATTGTATTGCCATCAAAGGAGACAGAACTGAGAAATTCAACATCACATTGAATACAGGAATTGGAATGGGACATCAAGCAATTCTTCAACCATGCACAGAAGTTTTCAGGAGTACCAAAATATGAGACATTTTGATGGGGAAAATATATGGCATCATAATGAAGGGGGTAATCTTGAGTGTCATGCAATCCATTGGGTGGCACCTGAGAGTCAAGAAGGATACAGGGCATGACACAAGATATTTTACAGACAAACCTGACAATATGTAAATCAAAGTTCTACCAACAGAAAGAACCCTTACATATTGACTTAAAAGTGAATGAAATCAATTCAGCAGCAGAGGAGAGCAGAGGCTACCTTGCTTGAAAACAGCACTGTGTTAATATGATGATGAATGACTTTTCACACAGTGCCAAATAATATAGCAACTGTACAGTTCTTACATAATTTTCTCACAATACAGATTGCTTTGTAGGTAGCCACAAAATTGAGACCAACGAAACCCTCTCCCACTCCATGGGAGTTGGGGAATATGATGGTGGTCATCATAGGGTCATTGTGAGGATGGAACTTATGGCATGCTGAGAACACAACAATAGTTATCACAGGGTTATTGTGAGGATTGAACTCACAGCATGCTGATGATGAGGGACTGGGCAAGCACACTAATAAGGAAGAGGATGGCAGGAGAGAATGTAGGCTTCGTCATGGTCATGACTGAAGCAGAAAGCAAAGGAAACCAGGCACTTGGAAAGAAGGAAAAGGCATTGAATGGATTACTAACAAGGTGCTGGAGATGTGAGTGTCAGTGGGATATCTTGCTGTGACTGCTCGCTTACTAAGCAAGACACAGACATCCACATCCACCACATATGACTCAAAAGTCAGTATAAGTCATGGTGAGTATATTTTTTTTAATTTCAGAACTCATACAACTCATGCTCTCTGCAGGCATGAAATGAAGAAAAAGCACAGTCAATGCTCTACTGATTTCATGAGGCACAAGCTGCCAAACTCAGTCTTGGTATGAGGGAGCAGACTGATGGCCAAAAATGCCAAGCACATGCAAGAGCTTGCAGGAGTGTGAAAGATGGCATGGAGAGATTCTGAGAGAGATAAGCTGGAAGGTATCTAAAATTAAAGATTGTATGTTGTATTGGTCACTGTCTCTTCAGTGTATGTGACTGACCAACAGTATAGCTGGGTTGATCGATTATGAAGTGCAAGACCTAAACAATGAAATCAACAAGCTACTAAGAGAGAAGAGGCACTGGGAAAATCAAATTATCTCCCTTGGAGGTGCAAACTATAGGAGGAACATTCCAATGCTGGATGATGATGGGAAGGAGGTACTGGGGACGAAGGGATACAAGTATGTTCATACCTTTTTTGATCATCATTCACTTCTGGTATGCTAATGATATGTACTCCAACAGATACTTTGGTTGTGCCAAAGACCTCCCTGGGGTTTGTGAACTTTTCCAAAGCAGGAAGAAAGAAGAGGAAGAAGAAAATGTTGCATTGACCTATTATAAGAAATTCATGAACCAGGGACCTGCATACTATGGCAACTTAGATGAGCCACAAGGTGTGGATGGGGTATTGGCTTATGAGCAGAAGGTTGAGGAGATGGGTGAGTGTTCTCCAACATCTTCCTTCAAGTCGTGCTGATGACACTCTGCTACACAGAATGGAAAGAAGCATATGAACATGTATGGGATACTTTGGGCCCCCCAGTCAATGAGCCAATACCAGAAATTCCATGTAGTGCATCTGCATTGACAGGGTCATCATCTAGTCCATCAATCCAAAACCAGCTGTCAACACCTTCACTGCCCCACTCAGACCTCTCATCCTCACAAGCAAAATGAAAAGCATCTGATGCCTCAGATACAGATTTGGGGGTAGTTGCAGATGGCCCAGATACAAGAGAGGTGAAGGGAACACAAACCAAGAGGTCTAAAATTGCTCCTTCAATGGCCTCCACAGCTTCTGTTCCTGCTTCCTCATCTGATCCAGTACAGGACATGAGTAGAGCATGGATGATGCAACTAATGTAGTTTTAAAGAACTGGAGGTTCTTTGAACACAGAGGAAAAATTGTCTGAACTGTATTAAAGGAGTGACCTGGTATAGTCAGAACATATAGTAAAACAAGTGTATCATAAATATCTCATCTCAGCTTGAGTGTGTCAAGACTGAGGTGTGCTCGAAGGAGAAAAATGAACACAACTACGAGAGGGTATTATGTAAGCTGTATTGCTGACTAACATAGAAAGAATGTGCTACAACATGCCCACTCAGTGAAATAGAACTTAAAAAATAATACCCATGCCACTAGAACATAAAAGATGCCTCTCATGAGACAGACCTTTGGTAAGAACATCTGCTGTCTGCTTGGTAGTGGGAACAAACTCAACAGAAACTTCACCTGAGTCCACCTTCTTGTGAATGAAGTGGTGACAGATTGCAATATGCTTTGACTGATCATGAAACATAGCATTCCATGCAAGGGATATTGTGGATTGATTGTTGATATGTAGTACAGTGGGTTGTCGAGAGGGAGGGGGGTCCAGTTCATCAATGAGGGTCTGTACCCAAATAGCTTCTTTTGCAGCTGCACATGTAGCCATGTACTCAGCTTCTGTGCTTGACAGGGCAACAGATGTCTGCATTTTCGATGACCAACTAATAGCACTGCTGGACATAATAAACACATAGCCTGTGACCAAATGTCGGTCATTGATGTTGGCTGCCCAGTCTGCATCAACATAGCCCATAGGAGAACCATTGGCTGATTTTGAATATGTGAGACATGAATCAAGGGTTTTATGAAGGTATGTACCTGAACACTTGTTTGAGTGCAGTCTGATGTTCAATCCCAGGGGTAGCAGCATGATGACTCAGAACTCCCAGAACAAACCCTAAGTCAGGTCTTGTAGCCAGCATGGCATACATAAGTGTGCCCACAGTGCTCTGATACCCTGTGGCATCAATCTCCAGGTCCTCCAGTTTGACAGGTTTCGGATTTACTTCGATTGGCATAGACACAGAGTGGCCCTCACTCATACCAAATCACTTGAGGACATTCTCAAGATACCTTTGCTGAGACAATTTAATAGTTCCTTTATCATGGTCTCGAATGATTTTGATACCTAGGATCCAGCAAGCCTCACCCAGGTCCATCAAGTCATACTCTTTCAAGAGTCAAGTCTTGAGCTGCTTGATGGCATCACAAGACTTGGAGATGATAAGTTTATCATCTACATAGACAGCAACTATGATCAGTACACCATCTTCAACCTTATAGAATAAGCTGTGGTTGGCATGGCTGCATGTGAATCCAAGAGACTCAAAGACAGCCCTGAGATGAGTATACCATGATTTTGGGGCCTGTTTAAGGCCATAGAGGGCATGGTAGAGGAGCCAGACCTTATTGTCCTCACGAAAACCTGGGGGAGGTCTCAAATAAATTTCTTCATCTAGGGTTCCATTCAGGAAGGCTGATTTGACATACATCTGATGCACTTCAAGGTTATACTTCACAGCAAGGCCAAGGAGAAAGCATATGGTTGTGAACTTGGTCACTGGTGCAAACATCTTGGTGTAATCCACTCCATGGACCTGGGTAAAGCCTTTCACAACCAAATGTGCCTTATACTTGTCTATTTCACCAGTTGGACCTCGTTTCACCTTGAAAACCCATTTTGAATCAATGACCTTGTGGCCAGGTGGTGGGTCAACCTCCTCATACAGTCTGATAGACCTAAAAACCTTTAATTCTTCCAGCATTGCAGCATACCAGAGGTCTGCATCAGTGCATCACATCGCCTTGTTGAATGAGGTTGGTTCATTGTCATGTGTTGTGGTCACTTTGTAAGCAACCTCAGTTTGGCTGCATGCACATTCCTCTGCCTCACCACTCATGCTTGCTGTTTCAGTGGTCCCCAACTCATCTTGCTGAGTCTTGGTGGCTGTCACCTTGTTTGTTTGATTGGTAAGAGTCTGTTTATCATAGGCATTGATGAAATAACATTGATCATCATCTCGCACAGGTGCTTTTCTTGCTCATGATGAGTGCCTTACCTCTGGAGGGGGGATTGGATTCAGATAAGGCTGAGGAGGGCAGTGAGACTCTGTCATGACCCTTGTAGACACTGTAGGTGTCCTTGTGGGTCATGCTGGCTGTCAGATACCAGGTGGAATGGCTGGTGTTGAGTCTCTGATGCTTGTCCCAGTACTGGTGTAGGGAATGGGTTTTCCCTACCAGGAGATTTTGTTTTTATTCTGTGTTTCTCATATTTTAACTTGATTTTCCAGTTATTATATGTTTATTACCTTAGTGCGAGGTTTTCTTGCTTAGTCAGCATTTTTTTCATTACCTAGCCTGTACTTACTTTTCTAACAATCAAGTAACGAGTTACGAGTGAGAGTTTCGAGTTTTGAGTTTGAGAAGGTTGTGTGTGGCCTTCTTCAGTGTTCAGACAGCCCAGACAGCTTCAGATGTTTCTCAGACAGTTTCCTTCTCCAGGCTATAGAAGCCCCTCTGGAAGTTCTCCCCTTCAGATCATCTCCACCCATCCCCAGTCTCTATTCTTCTTTTCCTACACTGGGTTGATCTGTGCCTGATAACTGACCATCTGCTGCATCCATAGCTTCATTTTTGATGATGATGGGCTCATCTGGTCCTGGGTGACCCTCTGACTCAACAGATTCGAGATCCATGCCTCTGTCATCTTCATCTGGCTCAGATGTGCTTGCACCCACATCAGATGTGTCCTCAGAGATTCTTTGGAGTTTCGCAACAGTTTCTGTAGGTTTCTTTCGAGCAATTGGGCGGTCCTCTACTATCTGAACCCTATCAGGACCTCCAGTATCTCCTTCATCAAACATGACATCCCAAGTCTCAAAAATTCGACCAGTAGGTCTGTGCAACCACACATATGCCTTCTTGTGATGAGCAAACCCCAACAGAATACATTTGAGCAACTTGGCATCGAGTTTCTTGTGCTTTTCCTCAGGTATGTGGACATGTGCCTTGCAGCCAAACACATGGATGTGTGAAACTGAGGGTTTATTGCCAGTGAATGCCTCATACAGTGTTAGGTCGCCTTCTATTGAATGGGTTGGCACTCTGTTAATTAGATGTGCCACATATAGGATAGCATCACCCCAGAAGGAGTTAGGGAGGTTGGCATCGCTGAGCATAGCAGAGTCTGATTCATCCTTTCCACAACTCCATTTTCCTGAGGAGTATATGCATTCATCTTTGTCTCAGCTGAAGTAGTCCTTTGTGAGGGGGAAGACCTCATCCTTGGTTTTAATTAATTTAACCACAAGATGGTGGGAATGTCCATTGATGAAGGTAATGAAGTAATGGTGACCTGTGCACACAGTAGTCTCCATTGGTCCACAAACATCAGAGTAAGTCCTATAGAGGACATGTGGGCTTTTCACACTTGACTTTGATGTTATTGCATTCTGGTGTTGCTTTCCCTTGAGGCAGGCTTGGCATGAAGAGGTATGATTTGTCTTTGAGCTGACAATCTCCATCCCTTCAACCATTTCTTTGCTGACAAGCCGCTGAATAGATTGATCACTCATGTGGCTGAAGCATCAATGCCAGGTTTCAAAAGATGCCTCAGAGGTCAAAGTTGATGCAGTTAGGGCCATAAATTCGAGTGTGGGGTTTATTGCTGGTGATGGTCCATATGCAATTTGCATCACATGCTGTGGTGAGGAAGTCTTTGCTGCAAGGATAAAGAGTGAGTCACATTTGTGACCAATGCCAACAGTTTCTCCATTCATCTTGATTCTGCACTTTTGCATGTGAAGGCTACTGTGATGTCTTGGCTGGTGAGATAAGCCACTGAGAGTAGGTTCAAATTTAGATCTGGAACATAGTAGACATTCTGGAGTAGTACATTTCCAGTTTCCCCATTTCCAAGATCATTTCAAGCTCAATGCAATCAACTGCAGTCACTGGTATGGAGCTGCCATTGCCCACTATTACCATCTGAGGGGGTGAGAGTTTTCTTATGGTCCTGAACCATGTACACTGACAGCACATGTTTATGGATGCTCCTGAGTCTACTATCCAAGAGCTTTCCAGACCAGGACTGCTACTTGAAGCCATAAAGAGTTTGAAGGGGGCAGGGTTGCCACCAGACATGTGAGCCATTTTGGCCACTAAGTCTGCTTTCTCTGTCAGCTTTTCCTTTTCCTTCTCTGCCAAAGTTGAAGTCTTTGCTGCCTCATCAGCTTTCTTCTTCTTGGCATCTCGAGACTTCTTCTGTTTTTGATCATCCTTGCCCTTGCCCTTTTTATTAGCAGGGGCTTTTGCAACAAGTGCAGTTTGAGCTGCTGCAGTTTGCCTTGCCTTCTCCTCAATGAGGACACTGGAGATGACTGCATTGATTGACAGCTTGGCATTGGAGGACATGAGAATAGTACGAAGAGTCAAGTAGGAGGTGGGAAGTGATATGACCATGGCAATGGCCACAAGTGAGTCTTCCAGTGGCTGGCCTAGCAACTTGAGCACAGTTGCCTTTTTCCACATGGCATTCAACTGAGTTTCCATGGACATCTCATCTGAGAGAGTACCACAGAATAGCTCACCTATCAGGTAGGCTATTGTCTGTTTTCCTCTTCCCTCATAGCACCCACATAGTTTCTTCCAGACTTCAGCTGCAGTACTCGCATGGAGCACACCACTAAGTGGTTCGTCTTTCAGAGTTAAGGTGATTTGCACATGAGCTTCTTTGTCCCTAGCTAGCCATTCTGCATACCCATTGGGGTCTGTATTTGCATTAGGTGCAGTGGTTTGGTTTCCACCAACAAGTTCCCAGAGTGCTCACATGTTGAGTATCATGTTGATTCTATACTTCCACATCTGGAAGTTGGAACCATCATTTTCTAGTGATGGAATGTCATAGAGTTGGCTACTTGCTTGTGCAGACTTGGCAGATGCTGAAGCAGTAGATGCTGGGATGGACATTGCTGTTCCTGAAGGACCAGCAGTAGATGTGGAAGGGGGGGATGACATGGTATTAGTTCAGTAGAGACTGGATCCAGCTGAATAGATCTAGAGTCTGTGAGAGCCAGGGCTCATAACCTAATGTGGTTTTAAAGAACTGGAGGTTCTTCAAACACAGAGGAAAAATTGTCTGAACTGTATTAAAGGAGTGAACTGGTATAGCCAGAACATATAGTAAAACAAGTGTATCATAAATATCTCACCTCAGCTTGAGTGTGTCAAGACTAAGGTGTGCTCGAAGGAGAAAAATGAACACAACTACGAGAGGGTATTATGTAAGCTGTATCGCTGACTAACATAGAAAGAATGTGCTACAACAGCAACATGCTCAGCTTGCTGTTTCATATATCCCATTCCTGACCACTGAAGCACTGATACAGGAATTTTTTGGTACAGATGCAGAGAGTGCAGTGTGAATGTGATGTGCTGTACACTATGTGTTAGTGCAACCAGGTTTCCTCCCATGGATGACTCCTCCCCAAACAACTTGTGGTCACCTTGAAGTCATCCACTCCCACTTCCCTTTCAGTTTCTTGCTGGTAGTGCTTTTATATTTTATTCTTTCCATGTATTCAATGGGTCAATTTCTGAACTGTTAACATCCATTTTGGTGTGATCTACAACTAGATTCTACAGTTTGATTCATTTCACAGCTTTGGAAGATTTCTCGGAACCATGAATTAGGCCCTGATTTGGTTTCACCATGAGTCACATGTAGCACGTTATTACCTTGGTCTTGGTGTGTGGCAGACTCCTTCCAGCTGCAAACATTCAATGACCATGGGGATTGCAACTTTCTTGGATGAGTAACTAACCCATTGGACTAGTGTGTTTAGTGTTGTACTGGGCCCGGCCTCAAGCCCTGAGCCGAGCCGGGCTGGGCCCTCCTAGGCCGAGCCGAGCCGAGCCGTGGGGATGGCCTGTGGGGGCTCAGGGCCTGGCCTGACTTTTCAAAAGCTGTGAGCCATGGGCTCAGGTGGCGGCTTTGTGGCTGTGCTGCAGAGTGCTGTTGTTTGTCAGCACATGCCCTTCCTCCTACCCTCTACCGTATTGGGGGTGTAACTCAAGCAATTCTGGACCGAATCATTTGCTTTTTTCAGATGAGAATCTACTAGACGAAACCTACTGGACGATATATGAGACGTTGTGCATGCTTTCACCATTCCAGATTTATTTGAGTTTTTGTTTCTGAGCAAGGTGGGAAGGTCGGGCTGGCATATCTTGCTCATTTCTGTGCCGGGCCTCTTCGTTTTTTGCATGGTGTCACTACTTGTTTACGGCTAACCAGTGATACCTTGTTTATGGTGATGCACTCAGTTGTTCTTGAGATATCCACTTTTCCATGTCCAGGTCTACTTCCCCCTTCCCCTCGACACTGAACACGCGATATCTCGTCCCCCGACGCGTCTACCCTCTCGCAAATCAGGATCCTGACTCTCCTCGCCGAGACCTTTCGAACGGTGCCTTTCGCATCACTGTCGCTGCCGCCATTCCGGAGATATAGGTATTTTTATGGATGCAGGAGCTGTTGCACTAATTTGCAAATATCTCAGGATTGGGTGCATGTATTTCCTCAATTCCTTGTTCTCCAGGCTCTCCCCACTCCCCTTGAGTGTTCTCCTGCACTTTGTGCCACCGTGCTGAGCCGTTATTCGTCAGCGCATACCCTTCCTCCTACCCCCTATCCTGTTTAGGGTGTAACTCAGGCAATTACAGTCCGAATCGCTCGCTTTTTTCAGAGGTGACTCCACCAAACGAAACCTACCAGATGATATATGAGATGTTGTGCGCGCATTCACGGTTCTGAAGTTATTTGAGTTTTTGTGTTTGAACAGGGTTGGGCAGTCAGGATGGCAGATCTCACCCATTTTCCAACTCATTTTGGATCCATTGTCTAAGGTTGATGCATTGGGTAGATACATGATTTTTGTTACTACTCTCTGTTGTCTGCTGAGGCTGCAGCTTCAGGCCAGGCTGAGCTGTCTATAGGGCCTGGCCCGGCTCATGGCTCTGCCTGGGATTTCTTGGGCTGCAAGCCTTCAAAAGCTGAGCCCAAGCTGCAGCTTTTGAGCTGAGCTGGGCCTGGACAACACTAAGTGTGTTAGCTGTGATGGGGGTTAACAAAGTTTCACTGAACTGATGGAATTCAATATTGGTTACCAGCCACAACAGGGCTCACCATAAGCACAGACATTGTGCCCATTCTATCACTCCAGGTGACCATCTCAGTCCTACTGCCAGAGCATGTTGCTCTTTGGTGAGGTTTCTCATGTCATTGATATCTATTACTCACTGGGGTCATACTTATCTGGTTAGGCTCCATGCAAGAGTATCCTCAAAGCTGCAGCAAATACCACAGATGATGGAGAGGATAGAATGCAGGCAATGGACATGATGAGCCCTGTCCATTTTGAAGCGGACAATGTTGGGATGAGAATCCACACTCTAGACAGGGTAGGAACGGTCGGGTAGCCTAGTGGTAAGGCACCCCAGTACTAGTGGGAGGACCCAGGTTTGATCCCTGGTCTGGCCAGTATTTTCAGTCATTAGACAACTCATGAAAGTTGCTTGGGAGGTGTGTCAGCTTTGCAAACCATGCTCACATTTGCTTGTTTGAAGTGCCAGAACAAAACATGAACAGCACAGCATCTCCTCAGTTTTCACCTGCAGCTGAGATAGGCAGTCATGGAGGGGCAAGTGACAGAAATGCATACCCTGGGGCTGCAGGTTTCCACTGCCATAGTTCAATACAGAGGTCTGTTGCTTTCAGCGAGGGTGGTGGTGAGGAGTTGATGGACATGGATTCTGATGACACAGGCTATTCTCCTGATGCATTCTTCAGGGTGTCCAACATGCAAGAGGTGGCAGATGGCATGCAAGACTTTGGCTTCGAGGACAAGGAAGACTATGGCAATGGCACTGACATGGATGTGATGGAAGCTATATCTCACAATATCCTGCACAAGCAATCTCTCTCACTAGGTGGACCTTGGGAGCTGCTCAGTAGTCTTACCATTGCTTGATCATCACTCAACAATCAAACTGAAGACAAGCAGGGGCAACACAAGGAACAGTCCTTCATGGAGGAAGATTCAGCACAGTCACACTTGCTTGGCCCTGAGGGCAACACATCTCAACCCATGGAGTTCACAGTTCCACTTGTGTGCCCCATGGTGCCACCAAGTGAAGCATGGCTGGCTCTGTGGGCCATTACACACTCAGGCAACATGCCATTTATTCCATCATCAGATGACAAAGAGAATGGAGGTGATGGTGGGGTATGAGATATGGAACTGTCTGATGCAGTGTTGAAATTGCAGGCTGCCCATGCTTGTATGGGATCCGAGAACCCTGACAGAGAAGATGGTCAGCCCAGCAGCTTTACCAGCACAAAGGACAATTTTGCAGAAGAGAACAATAGAAATGATGATGAAGGGAACCAAACTATCAATGTTACCCAGCTTATAAGGTGAATAAGCCTTGCACCATGTACAGCTGATTCGACGATGGAAGTTATGTCAGTGTATGGTGAACAAGGAGAAGCAAGTGCTTCCAAGATACCTTCACCAACACCAGCTACAGACTCATTGGAAGTTCTGTAACAAACACATGTGAATGCAGCGAAACCATCTTTCTTGACAGGTACTGAAAGTGAACCAGTAGGTACATCTCAGTTTAATTGTATGCTATTTGCCTGATGCTGCAGAGCCCACATTAGCAGAACCCTGAGATATCCCTGCAGCACCACAAAATTTCAGCTTTATTCCTTGGCCCCAAACTCCTGCAACAGCTGTATGACCACCTTCCCCTTCCAAAGCCAACTCACACCTGCATTCACCTAAGAAGTTGTCTGCAAATTCTGCTCCACCCACTTCTCACCCAGTTCCTGAAAAGCGATCCCCTACTGCTGCCCAGATTCCTGATGGTCAATCCAGCCCAGCCAAGAAACCCTTGGGTCCCCAAAAGCTTACCATGGGATTGACTTGTCCTTATTTGCCTCAGCCTTCAAATGCCTCTTCTAAACTATTGCTCAGCAAGCCAACACAGCCCCAGGTTAAGCAAGGGACACAATCTGAGGCTGGTCCAGGTAAACATGCATTGCTTGGTTTATGGAGACCCTCGGGATACCTTGCACAATGGAAGAGCTTTGGGGGAACAGGCACTCTTGTCTCTGCAGATGACACTAACCAGTCAAGTCGACCATCTTCTCCAAATAAACAGACCATGGGATCCAGGAGGAAAAGCATTGCTGTGGCTAGAGATGTAGAAGGGGTACAACCTCAATTCAAGGTTTCTGTGGAGAAGGGCAGTACAGGAAGAGACCATGTCACTTGGGATCCCTCTGCCATGGGAGATATGGTAGGGACAGTGGAACAGATAGAAACACAGGCCACACCCTCCCCCGAGCCCCACAAAATGTCGGTGGTCAATGAATCCTCCCATGATGACATACCAGGTGAACCAAGTCTGCTCCTTTCTTCTCAGCAGGTGCTCGCAGCAGACTGTTGGAGTTTGAATCACCCCTGTGTGATACTATATTTTGGTGCGAGTTTTACTTGCTTATGTAAGCGCTTAGAGCGCACTTAGTAGTATGATTTTCATACTGTTCCCTCAGTAGTTGAGTCACTACTGAGGGTTAGTCCATATATTATCCATATTAGACTACTTACTCATACCTTGTAGCTGCCTACAGCCCTTTTCTACAGGTTATGAGCCCCGCCTAGCATGGAAAATTTTCATTATAGGCATAACTCGGTCGACACTACTCAAAATCACTACAAAACATCTCTACTTCACTCGGAAGTAATAGGAAATAATCTATGGGACCTGAGCTTGCAGAAGACAGCTGCAACTGGCACACCTATGGCAGTTGGGTGCTGAAGGCCATCTCTGAAGACGGCTTGATGAGTTACCTAGAAGGGTCTGAAACACGACCTTCAACTCCGAAGTTACTACAGGAATATGGTGCCACATGGACACCACGAACTGATGAGGAATGAGATGTTGTCACGGCCTGGAAAACCACTGACAATGCATGGCATCAACAGACTGCTATGGTCTACCATCTTATTATTTCTGGCATACCCGACTCAATCCTAATGCTATGTATGCATTTAGACACCCCACACAAAACATTTGCTTACCTCGAGAATCACTTCAGTCAAATTCCAAGACTGGAGAGCCAGAAGTTTGTTGATGAAGCTGTTCAACAGCATGACTCGCCAGCTGAGCAGTATGCGACTGAAGAAAGTGCTCTCAGCACTTGCAACAGCAACAACAAACCAGAAACCCTACCTAGTGAGGAAGAGAGCTTCCCGGACAGCCCAAATGACTGTGCCAAGACCGAATCTGAGTCTCTAACACTCGAGACCAGGGTCATAGACGCATGGCAGGTGGAACCTTACCTACCAGTGGTTGAGGTTGGGACCATCAACTTGAAACAGCTGGATGAATGTGATCATACCAGAGTTGCTAGCATGAGCATTCCAGCAAACACTGTAGCTGCTGAGCAGCCTACAGTGGTCCTACACAAATGTACTGAGATTGCCTATGGGCCTATGGCACCAGAGGCTACAATCATAGATGTACAGAGTCAGGTGGCAGGAAGCTGTGCAGCAAACTCAAATGAGAGCAAAAATGACTGGACTGAGATTCCAACTGGGTACCTGGAACCCGAGACAGACATTGTAGACATGCAGTGGACAGAGCTCGATGAACAAGTGCACATGCTCAAAGTGCCTGACACAGGGGGTCAGCACACAACCAATGAGGTTGCAGAGAACCAAAACTCTCCTGGGTGGAACCCTGAGGCTCACGAGCCTGCAGGTGACACCACCAGCCAGCCCAGTGAATGCTCCACCAAAAGCATTGCACAAGAGTCTACTGAATGCAATGAGCACATCCTGACAAATGGTGAGATGATTGCTGAGGTACCTGATCCCCCATGGTTACATGCTGAACCCCCCACACCATACGTTGAATGTTCTACAATACAGAACAGGCCACCAGCACAAATGCATGGTGGTATGGTCATGGAACTCAGGTTGCCATGTACATGAAGCAAGAGGGCATCACAACGCCCATGGTGAACCCACCAAGGGCACTCAACATGAAATACCCCGCCTGATGAGGCTCAGGGGATGGGGGTGCATAGGTTTACTCGAACAGGTAGGGGGGATAGCACAGATGTCGAATCGAAGACGATGACACTGGAGGTAAAGGCAATTATTGCCAACACCGCAGAGATCCAAGCAGATCTACCACACATGGAAAGATGCCCAAAGGAGCCTGATGGTGGTGACGACAGGCTCAGTAGCGAGTTCAGCGACTCACATGGAGTTGAGAAATCAATGCTGATTGACAGAGTGTCAGCACAGCGAGCACGAGACGATGTGGCCAGATCACTTACCTGCACTGCATGGACGACCTCCAAACGGTCTCCTCCACACTCCTAGGACATCGAGGGTACCCCACCGACACTGCAGAGTCAACACAAACCCAGTAAATGTCAATGGACTGAAAACGAGAGGCTACAGATGGCTTGTCCTCAACGTTCCCATTTCACTACCTCACAAGGTCTCACGACAACTCTGGAATCTCACAGATATGTTCCGGAGACAGGACACGCCTCCTAGACAGACTTGGAACCATTATGGACATTCCGACAGTCAAATGGCAGTCTTGTGGCAGTGGCACGAGACTACAAGACAGGACAGCAAGGTACAGAGTTGCAAAAAGCCTGTGACAGGCTCGGAGTGGGAAAACGAGCTCAAACAACATGGCAAACCAGTGATACCACAGGTCTTACCACCAGAAGCTGGCAGGTGGGGCAACAGCAAGAATAGTGGTGCAATGAACAGCAGTGCCATCTGCTCACATGGAGCAGAGAAGAAGCTGTTAGCTAACAATGGTGGTTGGCACACCAAACGCAAGGTGAAATGGCAGGATGGCTTACCTGCACTGCCCGAACCACTTCCGACAGGCATTCTGCACCACCCTCAACTCTACAGGATTTCACGCCCACGTAGAAGGATCAAATGAATGGCTGAAATCGTCAGCGATGTTCATATGAGGCAAAATGCCTACCATAGTCGAGCAGTGCCCATGCAGCTACTTCCATCCTCCTCAACATCCTCAAAATGGTTTGCATACCTTGCAGGAGGGTCACGAATAACAAACATTCGCTTTAATGGGATCAGGAGCACCAGAAAACTCGAAATGAGAGGGCACATGCACCTTACAGCTCACACTCTCATGCAGCAGCTTCACCCCTTCTCAACATCCTCGAAACAACTTCGACACCCTATGGGAGGGTTATGGATACAGAAGATAGGCTGTAGCAAAGTCAGGCATGCAAGATGAGTCAAAACGAGAGGGCGCATGTACCGGACAGCTGGCATCCTCATGCAGCTGCTTCAAATCCTCTCGAAGCGAACCAAATGATCCAGAAACTTAGTGGGGAGGTCCCCGACACTAAACATATGCTACAACGAGGTCAGTGATGCTGGAAATGTCCAAATGAGAGGGCATACACACCATGGTGACCACACAGCAGTCAGTGGTACCATTTCGCCATCCCGCAGACCCAGGAAATGCCGAAAACCCCCCTGGGGTCTTCCCGACACTTATCAACGGCAGGGGGTGCCTCCTAGACGCACTCGGAACGGCGATGATCCTTCCGATAGTCGAAACGGTGGCTTCACGATCACAGTACAAGGCAGAGTGCACGCACCACTCGAGCATTTCCGAAACGGGAAGTTGCCACATCGCGCGCCAAATATGACCAAACACCACTCGTATACCACCCGGACTCGAAGCTCACTCACAGCAGAATACACACTTGTTTATTGAATTATTTTTGGGTATACATTCATTTGAGTTATATGTTCTGCATTTCTACTTATCACACAGTGGAGCTTCAGGGGGTGTGTTGGAGTTTAAATCACCCCTGTGTGATACTATATTTTGGTGCGAGTTTTACTTGCCTACATAAGTGCTTAGAGTGCACTTAGTAGTATGATTTTCATACTGTTCCCTCAGTAGTTGAGTCACTACTAAGGCTGCCTACAGCTCTTTTCTACACAGACTCCATGTCTGATGTGGCCAAAGATATGGGCAATGATGCTGATGATGAAGTCCTGCAGAATTCACTGCCAACTGGTGAGCCAACAACTGACATGACTGAGCAATGGCAGGAAGACATCCAAAGACCAGGCAGTGAAGGAGAAGAAGGACTGCTTATTTCAATCGAACAATTCTTCAAGATGACAGGCATTCTATTCATGGATGAAATTGCTGCACCTCATCAACAAAGCATCCATTCCTCCATCCTTTGCCCTTCATGGAGAGCATCTGTTGAGGGACAAATACCTTTAGCAGAGTACATGGTAGCCATGACAGTCAATGTACCACAACTCGAGCTATATACCTACATCAGCAAGGATCTGCAAGAGTGGATTGATCACATCCAAGCTATATACCAGGAAGCTGAAGAGGAAGCACTCAAGATGACACCACAACTTTTCCAAGAGTTTGTCTTGGTGGATGAGATTGGACAAGTGGAGTTGATTCACTGGTTGAAGTTGATCAAGGTCCATAACCATGAGCAGGTGAAGTCAGAGTGGTATGACTGGAAATTACAATGGGTCAAATGGTTGTATGAGAAGGCTAGTGAGGGCTTTGAACATCTGGAAAAGGTATGATCAACGTTGGTCTGTTTGCATATAAAAGCTAGACTGTACCAAGGATGCCAATTTTCTCAAAAGGATTATCCACAAGGTGTTGGGATATTAAACTGCCTTTTAGTAGTTCATATTTAGGGCGAAGGTTTGTTGCTTACATAAGCAAAAATGCGTACATACAGTAGAGTAAATTTTCTCCTAGTCTCCTCAGTAGCTTGTTGATACTGAGGAGTAAGTTCCCCTTTTTATTTAGTCTTCACACTTACTGATCACCTGTAGTTAATTATCTGACAGGTACATATTAATATATAGTAGCTTGTTGATACTGAGGATTAATTATCTGACACAAGGCCCAAAGTATCCTTCCTGGTTTGCAGCAGGAATATGATCAACTCATGGAGGAGATGGAGCAGTAAACAGCAGAGATTGCTGAATTAGAAGCTTGCAACCAGGATTATTTGAAGGAACTCAAGGCAAGCATAGCTGAACAGGGGTGAGCACACCATTTATGTCTGAAGCTTATGGAATGGTGGCATTGATATCTCATAGTGCAGAACTTGACAATTACTGTTGGGAAGTCAAGGAAGCCAATGCAAAGCTTGGTCACTTTGAAGAAAAGCTCAAGGAGGTCCAAACAGAGAAAAATGAAATTTCCACATCTATTGAGAAGACCAAGTGACTTATCAATGTACAAAAGAATAGTACACACACAGAAGTTTTCTGACTCAAGGGTGAATTTTGTTGAACACATTTTACAAGCATTAGTAGCTGATCATTCACCAGGTGAACTGGAGATGCTACAAAGCTTGCACTGGTGTTGGTTGTTGCCATAGCCCTGTGCAAACCGAGCAGTGTACAGCTCTGCAATGTTTGCTATAGTGAACAAATTTTGCATGGTGTAGTTGGGATGAGGGTCTTCAGACTTGACATGTTGAGTAGGTGCATTTGTAGAGGTAGCCATAATGATGTGGTCAGAGGTTAACAAGGTACAGACAATAAAGATGGGGCCTTATAAGGATCCTATGTCACTGCTTAAGGAGAGATTGTAATACAACCACATGTGCTGCAAGTAGATAGTACACACACTTACCTGTACTGTGATCCCTGTGTCCCCTGGTTATTCTGGAATACTTCATCATGAGTACTGTTTCAGTGGAAGGGGTTTAATCTGACCTGTCATACAACTATTTTGTAATAATTGAGCTTGAGTGTTCATGGTTGTGATGAAGTGAGACTTAAGTATACTAGTGATTGACATCATGGTCATGTGACAGTTTGTTAGATAAATTGCAGTCATTGGAATACAGTAATGGACCAGCACTTGCACCAGCAAAGGATCAATGGCTCACATCCCACAACAATGCTGAATTATAGTATATTAAACATCTGGGCTATGCTAGGCATATCCTAGCTATAGTCTGCCTGCAATTTCAAAACTAAATCTAGGATGTTTTTGTGCGATAGAAGTCATTTTAGTTTTGTTGTCACTTACCACTGCTGCCCCACTGGCACTTGCACCAGTACCAAAAACTGCTCATCTCAGGACTAATCATGTGAAATTTGTTGCATGGTGGCTGTATGTTCTCATATACATGTAATCATAACTTGTAGTATTGTAGTATAACCGAAATATGTGATTTAACAGCTATCTGGTGGTTGGCACAAGTGATGGTAAGTGGTGCAAGTGCCAGTCCATTACTGTAGTCAACATCAGTATTACTATATGCATACCTCAGAATAAACTGACTTTGCAAGCCTCCCATGTTGCCTGGGCATCACAATGCACTGTAGCTCTTCCTGTACTATCAGTGTTCATGCACATAGTTCAGTCAACCACAGGCCTGAAACTGGGTCACCTGACATGTACATTTTGGCCTAAGAGTGGGACTAGCCAGTGTCAGCTGACTGACCCTGACATAGGGTCAGCCTACCTGACTGGGGGATGGCCCACCCCCCTGGAAGTGGGGTTGGCTGACCTGGCTGGGGGATTTTCAACTTCACTAGGGGGACAAGGATTCCCACCATATTATTACCAAGCTTCAACAAGATCCAATATCAAGAGGGATCCAACAATCCCAATATTCCCCCAGTTTGGACAACCTTTAAATGAGATACATTTCTGATCTAACACAGTTTTCAATGATGTATCTACAAACCAAGTCCCAATGCTCTCTTGGTCTGTTTCCTCTCTCTCTTCTCTTTTTTTCCCTGCACTACATCCTCATGATGACCTGCTTTTGTCACCTTCTGTTTCCACTTCAAATTCACACTCCCTTCTCTTTTCCTTTTCTTCATAGGTCTGGGAACAGGAGTTTCCTCCTCCTCACTCCCTCCCTCATTCCCACTCATCTCCTCTCCCACCCTACAACCACTCTTCCCACCAATCCTCTCTCCCCTCTCTTGTTCACCCATGTGGCTGGAATTTTGCTGCAACCTGGTGACCACCACCCCCACTGCATCCATCACATCTTCCCCCCTCTCAACATGAAGCTCCAAGTTCAGCAAAAAATCAAGGTCAGCTACTTCAGGATCATCTGGTTTGACTTCCTAGGCCCACTTACACTCCCTCAACAGAAGCCCAAATCCAAGCACTACCTGAAGGCCCTTCAAGCAGCAACCAAACCTTGCACTTTGTAGCTTTCCAAGTGCCTTCCAGAAGGAACTCCCATCCATATGAATATCTGCAGGAAGATATTGGTCACTCCAAGCCCATGTTGCCCAGACAGGCATGTCAAGCTCAGTTCCCATTCCAGGTGCCTGTGATACATATCTGTTACTAGGGTCCCCCCATATATTTGTTTTATCCTCACCCTCTAGGGAATGTCAATGAGTCCAAAGCAACTGAAGGTCTGCCTTTGTCCATTTTGAAGGATCCTTCATAGTAAATCCATCTGGAATGGACTCTTTGTCCAGATACTCCAGAGGAGACTTGATAAGTAATCCCCAGGGAACTTTGGCCTTTGGCCTCTCTGTAAACTTGGCTATGTTTGTGCTTTCAACCAACCACCCATCACCCAAGAACCCACCATAAGCTGCTTGGAAAACTGCTCTTGCCAAATTCTGCTGGACCTTCAGCTTCTGCCCAGACCAAGATGGCACTTGAGGATTTCCATCCTCATCGCTTCAGCTTTTCTATCATCAGAGAGAGACTCCCACCACTTTTGGACAGTCTTAGTCCTTTGGCCTATGGTCTTTGGGTCCTTGGTATCCCTCCTTTCCCCATCATACAGATTGAGGTCATCCTTGAAGAGTCTCTGACCACAAGTAAAGGCTGTGAATGGCTTTCTGTAGTCCCCAGCCTTGGTTGGCCTTTCCCTTTCTTCCCTGACATGCTCACCCTCCCCAGCATCTTCCTTCCTTTTCTCAGAAACAGACAGGATGTGCTGGATGATGTTTTCCTCATCATCTTGGTCTTCAGGGTCTAGTTCTAGTAAGAACACCCTTCTGATGGCCTAGATAAGCTTAAGATATGTCCAACATAATGCAAAAAGATGTCATACCACTCTCAAATTATTAGGCAATGTCACAGAACCTGGAGCTGCCTGCTGGAGGATCTCTGACTTCACCTCAGCCAAAATCTCATTTTGGAGCTCTGAGTTCCCCCTTGCTTCTTTGTACTGCCCTAAATAGGATGACAGGATAGTAGAGTAGGCTTCAGACCAATCAGCCATGGGATAGTGCAATGTTGGGGAGGTAAGTGGCAGTAGAGATTTTGTTGCAGTGGGATGAGGTGAAAATTTTTGGCCCTTCCTGATTTAGGCAGGTGGTTGAAAAATGATCAGCTATTCCTCTTTTAGGGAAAATATCAATGTGTTTTGACATATTTGTCATTCACTATGATTCAGATATGAAGTCCAAAGCCTTGTGCAGTAGGACAATAAATGGAATGTATATACTCCTGTTCTAATTATAATCCATTTGTTTACCTTGGAACATCAACCTTGCCTTCTTGTCAAAGTCACTCCACAACCCAATTTGCTTATTAGCATAAGCTGCTTTCCCAGGCTTGGTGGACTGCAGAGCCCTCTTCTCCCATATGTTCTTGTGGTGCTTGAACCACAAACTAGTCCACAGCATCTCATGCCTCACCAGCAATACTTCTTCTTGTCATCTGTCTCTTCTTGCCCTTGCTTTGAGCCAATTGATTTGGTAAACTGAGCATAATTTTTAGTAAGATATATTGAAGGAGTATACACTTACATTCTGCCATCAACCCCCCAGCCTCCACATTCAGCTGCCTCTCATCACCATCCATCATCCAAAACCAGGCCAGCTTACTGGTCCCCTGTCCAAACCTGTTTTCCTCTGTCACCTCCTTACTCACTGCAAGGTCCTCTGGTTGGATTTCTTGATACCTTTCTTCAATGTCAACATCAGGGTCCAACTGGAGAATGGCCTGCCTGGCCCGTTGATAACTTCTGACATGCTTGTTGACCCTGGCCACCACTTTTTGGATTTCCTTCTTGGATCTGGTATCCTCCCTAGTGGAATTTGAAGTCCTGAAATTCTATCAGTATAACATGGCCTTGTTTCCAGGTCAGTCCTAAGCTGGTCTAGACAATCATTAGCTTGTCCAATCCTGAGTTCCCTTTCCTCTTTGAGAAGGTCATGAAGGCCCAGTTCCATTAGTTTAGCAGCCCCAATGGAAGATGGCATCCATATACTCATGAGCTTGGAAGCCAGTTCCTCAGAATCCTCTTCAGGAGCTTCCCAATCCCCTTCATCATCATGCCAGAACTCCCAATCCTCCTCATCTTCTTCTTCTTTCCCACAGAATGCTGGATCATCCTGGGGAATGAAAGCACCATCTACCTCCAAAGTTTTGAAAAATGCTTGACCATTAGTATGGAATTTTTCAATCCTGGTGGAGAGTCTTTGCCTCTTCTGGGAAACTTTGACTTCTTGCCTGGTGGACATGGGCCTGGGAAGTTGTCAGAGTTCAGATCTCAGCTGGTACCTGCAGGTCTGGGTCAGCAAGAAAATCACCTTCAGTTCAACAGAGACCTCACTGTGAGTCTTCAATGCTGATTCCTTCTGCAAGCCAGGCCACAGAACCAAGGTTTCCTGAAGGGGCCTTTGGGTGTTTGGTGAGCTTTAACTGCACTTCATGAAAGGTGGGAGCTACAAAAATCATCAGACCAAGACATCATTCCATCCATCAGACAGACCTTTGTCCCCTTTCAACAAATAAATATCTAGGGCCTCCCCCCTATCTGCCTCTGCCCTAAGAGCATCCAATTCCCATTGAGCAACCTTGTCAGGATCTAGAACAGCAGTCAACTGTGCATATGCCTGATTCATTTCCTCCAGACACTTGTTGGCCATCTTGTGTTTCTTCAGCAAGGATGGAACTTGGATGTTCCAGGTTAATTTCACTCCCCTTCAAGAAAAAAAAAACCTCACCTATTCCCACAAGCTTTTTCCAGTTAGAATCCCTCGTATGATCATCATACACCTCTTGCCTGTGGGCCTGACTCATAGACCTGGCAGTTGGGGAGATCTTATTGAATGGTGCCCACAATGTCTCCAGAATTTCTCCATCCAAGTGGCCTGCACCCTTGATAAAGTTAAGGCTGTACCTTGGAAAGCAAGAAAGCTTGTGTGCAGCCAGATGGAACTTCCCCACAGCAGGAATGATTTCCAGAACTGGGGGAAGAAGGAGAGAGGGGCTAGACTTTACCCATTGATGGAAGTTGACACTCCACTGGCACCCTACATCATAAATGACCAGGGATTTTGTGATGCCCTCAGAACAATACCCAAGAGCATTGCAAATGGAGTAGTCTGTGTTCATATACCTGGCCAACAATTTGGTCCAAAGGTGCCAATTTCAATACACAAAGTTCACACACCTTTCCCCTTTTTGAAAATCTACCACAGAGTGGGGAACAAAGCAACCATGTCAGGCACAAGCTGTGGCACCAATCCCAGTGGACTGGAGGTTGGACTTGTTGATGTTGGCAGCATTGATTGCCCTGTGATTGCTGCAGGTGGATCTGTAAAGGCATGGTCAGTAGGTAAACTCCAAGACCTTATGACCACTCACCTCCTTGCTATCCAAAGACTGTTGGAGATGACTCTGATAGGGTCCCTCTGAAACCATATACCCTTTTCCACCTGACAAGGCCACATCCAACTCTGGCTTGTTCATTTTCATGTGCTGAGCTGTGAAGTTCTGATCAATGACATATCTTGTCATTACAGTATCACTGGATCAGGTTACTGTAGAAGCTCATAGCTGAAGTCTTGCACTCCAAAGCATCAACAAGGAAGTAATTGAGCACATCAAAGGTGAAGGCAGTCTTGGGCTTAGATATACTGGCTGGAAAGAGTCATCCCTGAAGCAACTCAAGGTGCCAGCCATTAGGATTTGACCCAGGGCAACTGCACCAAGAGATCTCATGGGCAAAAATGCCCTTGGTGTGCACAATGGTCATTTGGGATCAAGAGGACCTCCTGGCAGGGTGAGTTATCATAGGGCCTCCTTGAACAAAAGCTACTGACCTGTAATGTGGAGGTCCTTCTCCAGATTCATAGCCAGACACCTCTAGATTGGGGTTCTCTGGGCCTCTGGGACATGGCAGCCCCCCATGCCCTATATGCCACAAGAAGCCAAGTTCCATCAAGGAGGTAGCCTCGTAGTGAGTACCATTCCACCTTTGCACCTTGTGAAAAGGAAGGTTCTTGTGAGCCTTGACAGCACAGGGACCACACCAGGCATGTACACCAGTGCAAGACATGCATCTAATACATCCTTCTGCCTGAGAACATTCCTCACAAATTCCCCCCTTAGCCAGCTGCTCTTCCTCCAGAATAACATTGAGATACTCTGTGCTCCAAGGCAACCACTCTCTGATAAAGTCATTTTGACTCTGGAGGGAAGTTTTAGCTCAGGTCAACTCCCAATTCAGAGTACCTACCTTTGTAGGCCTTTGGGACTGGGGGGCATCTTCTACATCATTCCAGTCAGAGTTAGAGAAGCCTGGGATATCAAGATTTTGGGAGAATATTCCAGTTCTTGGGGTCCTGTCTATATGGGAAGAAACATTAGATAACTATCCAAAGACAATTGAAAATTATATATTTCATGGATGTCATCAGGTTATTGACAATAATATCTTCCCTATCAAAGGTTGAATAATCTTTAAAGCATGTGAAAACATTGAAACCACCACTGTGGAATCTTCAGTGGGATGTGCTGACAGGGCAATGCAGATCCCATGGTGGCAGTTCCAATGTTTTTGTTGAACCAGTTATGGCATCACATGACCATTCTAAAGATAGTGAGTTCCACACTATTCTACAGTGTTCCATGAACCTGGACTACCGGTTCTTTTGTTATCTTCTTATCTCCAGTACTATACCAGAGACCTCTCTTTATAGAAGGTGCTCTTAGGATATATTAGGCAGTCTTTAGATACAGTGCGACACACCTGGTCTGTGCACACCTAGCATGTATATATACAGGGCACAGAGCCTCTAGGACTCTAAGTTAACTACCCAGTTATATTCGCTCTCACTCAGAACTGCTACTCTCAATCTACCACAAGACCAACAACATACTGATAGCATAAGGCAAGTGTTCTGCCTTTGCCCATTAGCCCCAATCCTCTGTGCAATAGGTTATGAGCCCCGAATAAGGGTGCTCTGCTGTCTCAAGGACGTTTGTATAGCAAAAGACGTTTCAGCTTTACATAATGCCTATGAACACACCTGAAGTGCTAGGTATGGCATTGGCCACCTTGTGCTTGTCGCTCATTGTGGGCTTCTGTCAAGCATGCTACATTGTTGCTGAAATTGGTGGAGATTTTCAATTGACTTTTGTTCTTTCTTCTTTAATGTGGTCTACCTTCATTGGATTGCCAAACTGGCACTACCAATTCTATCAGTACCAGGAGTATAGGGTTCTTATGGGTCGCTATCACCAACTACACTTTCGACTGGCCATTGCCGTCGAAATTCATGAGGTTTTTAATCTCATGGAGGTCCCTGAAGTCCCTCACAATCCCAATCAACCTGAACTCCTCTGGGAACCGGTTATCTGTGCTTGGGAACAGCCTGCTCCACAACAGTGTGTTGAGCAACCCGAGAATGTTCCTAGAGTTCCTCCACTGAACTATTTGCACCATGCTGTTCCTGGTTTGGATCCAGAACCGGATCTTGATCCAGTTCCTGTGTATCCACCTTCTCCTCCACATTATCATCTCATCCATCTGGGACCTGATGATACAGACACCGATGACGGCACTGTCTATGGTGACCAGGACAATGATCCTCAGTTCGCCGAGTTTGATTTGTTATAGTCGCCTGGTCCATTGTCATCCTTTTGGTCAACCAGACTAATCTAGGTATCCAGATGTCCACTGTCACAGTCAACTGTTTTACTTTTTATTCTGGCCCTGCCAATAAAAAGGAAAAATGAGATCCCAGGAAAAATGCCAAGGCTAAGGAACTCCGCCTTGCTAGAGAGAGAAGTTGGTGCAGTCAGAGCGAGAACTCCAAATGTGGTCAAATTTGCAGAAAAAGTGATAGAGTTCATGGAGAAAATGATCATGGATGAATGCACCTCGTGGCTAGATGCCACTCATATGACTCCTGCCTATTATATGTGGACTGCCGACTCATGGCAGATCATGCTGGTTCAGTCTATCAAATGTGCCTGGGCCAATGCCCCACACTATGATACTTGGTCTTATAACGAACTGTTCTTCAATGTACCGATTCACATTATGTCACTTGGACTTCTTTGTGACCTAATCCCAAAACTTTCACACACCACATCACCTCATGCTCATGCTTGCTATAATGGCACTGACGTTCCTGTTATTAGCAATGAAGATCCTACCTTGCACACCATTCCCACCTACTGGATTACCAATGACGTCTTCCTCTGGTTCGAATCGCATGTCCACCCCTTCTATGACCATCAGCTCTTCCACGGCATCATCCCTCCTGTCCAAGTTTGGAATGAGCATCTTGAATGCCATTTCCGAGGAGTTTGGAATGAAGGACGAGCCTCTATCTGTGTCGTCCCAGGATTCTTCCAGGAAAAGAAATCTACTGGTCACTGGTTTGATTCCGACATGGTGGTACGTGTCCAACAGAGGAAAGAGTATTTATGGGAACAGGATGTTAAAGAGGAAGGATCTGTGGGTGAAAGTGGGTACAATGAAAAGACCAAACATCTCTGGTGGCGAAGTGGAAAAGGGGTTCAATTCCTCTACTGGCCTGGCACTCAAAACATTTTCGAAGACTTATGGCATTGGTTTGACTATAGTGGCGAAGAGACTGAAAGGTCTAGGTCTAAGTGAGGAATCCTTGCTGCCACTGCTCACAAGCTTGATGCAAAGCGAGCTTCCACCACTGTTTCCAATGCCCGGAAACTTTCTGGAACCGTACACCACAGGAGGGTGCTATGACTCCCAATCTGATGGTTGTACTATAGATTCCCCTTGGAATGTATTCGAACTGATGACCGCTGATTATATCCGTTATGATAAGTTGATTCTCACATACTCCATTGGTATCCATGGAGGTTATTCGCTGAGACAACCTAACGGTGATCAAGTCATGCTCCAAGACATACAAGATTCTTTCCTCTCATATCATCTATTCGAATCACTTCATTTCTGGGAGTTTGAGAAACTCACTTTAGAGTGTTCTTGCTACCGAACCAAGGGAAATACTATACCACTAAAAGAAAAGAAGATATACTATGCCAAAACGAAAATTCCCTTTCGGAGGCCTTCTCAGAGAGCTCACCGAGTGCGACACCAATGAGCTGTTCAAGCTTCTGCTCATGGCTTGTCTACTGATCCTTTCCAAGATGAAATCTTGTTCAATATGCTGATTCTAGAACACTTCTAGTTTCATCATGGCAGACAAAGAATTGTCTTCTACCAAGAACATTCCCCGTCTTAATGGGACCAATTATTCTACCTGGAAGGCTATGATAAAAGGATATTTTATGACAATCGACTGTTGGGGCATTGTCAATGGAACCATCCCTGGTCCACAAGCAGCGGCAGAACTGCCCACCTGGAATACCAAGGATCAATGAGGAATGGGAACCATTCTTTTGTACTGTGATCCTGTAATTGCCATCTCTCTTGATGGCAAGGATCATGCTCATACTATGTGGACAACTCTTGAAAGCATGTATGGAATTTCTTCGACTTACTTGGATTAGGATTAATCCTTCCAACGATCTTGGCTCCAAGCTCGCTGAGATTAACATGCTTCTCGGTGCCCTTGCCACGAGTGGCATCACCTTAACCTAACCAGTCCAATGCATGATTATCTGTGGAGCCTTTACAGATAAATGGGGGGTTGGACCCTCAAATATTTTATCGTCATGGGAAACAGCTCAATTAAAGGTCAACGAAGTTATCCCTCATCTCAAAGATCTGGCTTCACGGCAAAACTGCTTGTCTTCCCTTGCTAAAATGGAAGGACAACAATCTTCTTCTAATAATGTGTCTTCGCAACCTCTTGCATCCCGTCTCTCTAAACCTCCTCGCTGTCAGAAATGTCAAGGAAGGCACCCCACTGAGCAACACTGAGATGGAGGATCCTCTTGTGGCCATGGTGGTGGTCGAGGTTGTGGTGGCTTCTCTCGGGGAGGAGCACCACAACAACAGCAGCAACAACAGCAATCCTCTGGTAACCAGAAGGGTAAAGGGCATGCTCACGGATGTGGAGGTCGCAGTTGTGGACGTTTCCACACTGCTGACTTTCAAGAGGGGGACCATGATCAGGTATATGGGGTTGAAACCGATACCTTTGATGACATGGTTGACTATGACGAGAACAATGGCTATGATGTGGATACCTATCATGCTGGAGTCTCAGTCGAAGTCAAGGACTCTACCTCCCTTGAACACTGCTTGCAGGATGACTCTTCTCATTTTGAAGAGTTTAATCAGGAGGTTACTCCACTGCCCATGATTGCTGAAGAGCCAGTTGAGTATGTCTCACTTGCTGCTGAAATACCTCAATCTCAATCTCCCTGCCTATGCTCTATCTGCCTTTGATCAACCAACTCAGAAACAACTGGTCCTGGGGTACTGCCAGTTTTCTGAGCCCTCAGGCAAATTTCGAGTTTGGAGAGGATCGGATGTCAGAATGCTGAATCAGCTCTGCGAACAATTGGGAGAGGACCCAGTGGTCATGCAGATTCTGATCAACCCAGATGTGGAATGGTCGTTCCAACCATGGCTTCAGCTGGCATTGCAGGAGAGAGGGATGTATGAACAAGCGGTAGAAGATCTTCTGGACACAGGTGTTCAGATTTGGCAAAACAGGAGACCGTTAGCCTACATGACTTCCACACTTTAGTTCCAGACATGAAAGGACCGGAGTTCCGTCCTGTGTATATTAGATTGCCAGATGACCTTGATCCGCAGGATTATCTGCGAGATCATGAATTTTATGGGGAGCTTGACGCTGTCAACTCTCGTTACCTTTATTTCCTGACAGACATGAGTCATCTCTGTCCAGAAAATCCTCATAGCCACCAAGGTAAAGTTCTTTGGATGTTAGACTCGGGGTGTTCACACCATGTGTCACCTCACCGAGCTGACTTTTTTACTTATTCAAAGCTGGCTACCCCCGCCTTTGGTAGCACAGCTGGAAAGGATACAGTTAAACTTATAGGACATGGCACCATTATACTGAAACTGGAATCCGGTTCAGTCTTGACACTAGAGAATGCCCTACATGGACCAATGTTTTTGAAAAGACTCTGCTCTCGAAACGCACTCTTAAAACAAGGATATAAGAGTGAAGCGACAAATACAGTGAGCTCAAACACCCTTTCCATGTTTACCCAAATTGCAGTGCATGAGGTGTGCTGCCAGACACCATGGGAATCATGCTTAGCTTTGGTGGAGTCATAAATAGTACTTACTCTTGGCTACAAAATGGCCCCTAGATCACGTGATTTGCCTCACTGGCTGGCAAGATATAAGCAATATAAAACAGCAACCTCATGGAAAGGGTTTTTGAGCTTTTGAATTGGTGAGTAGAATCATAGTATATTTGCAAATGTTTGTTAGTACAAACAAAGGTACATATGTAAACATAGTGTCTGAGCTCAAAAAAGTTCACATGGTTCTTTATTCCCTATTACCATCATGGTCAGATCCCTTTCCCTTACTCAACAAAGCACCATCCTTTCCTTGCTTGATTCTGGACTTTCTGGTGAAGCCATTGCCAAGCAAGCTGGTGTCAGCCCTTCCACCATATCCAAACTTCATTCCAAAGAGCATCCTACCCTTCTGAAGGCCACTGGAGGTCATCCCACTAAGCTCTCTCCTACCAATATTCATCATGCTCAACATCTCATCACTTCTGGGAAGGCTGAAAATGTTGTCCAAGTGACCAAAACTCTTTCCAACATCACCAATCAACCTCTCTCTGCCAGCACAGTTTGTCTTCACCTGAAGAAAGCTGGTATGAAGGCTGTAGTCAAGACCAAACACCCTATTCTTTCTGCTAGACATCACAAGGCTTGTTTGGATATTGCTGTTGCTCATAAAGACTGGACTGTAGAAGACTGGAAAAAGGTTGTATGGTCTGATGAGACCAAAATCAACCATCTGGGGTCAGATGGATACAAATGGGCATGGAAAAGGGCAGGTGAGGGGCTTAATGATAGGCTTGTTGAAGGAACCCTCAAGTTTGGAGGAGGTTCCCTTATGATGTGGGGCTGTATGACTTGGCAGGGAGTTGGCTTTGCTACCAAGATTGATGGTAGGATGGATGGGGACCTTTACCCTTCAATTTTGAGGGATTAGCTCCAACAAACCCTGGAGTATTATGGTCTCAATCCTCCTGACATCATCTTTCAGCAGGACAATGACCCCAAGCACACTTGCAGAATGGTCAGGAATTGGCTGGAAGAGCAAGAATTCCAGACCATGGTGTGGCCTGCACAGTCTCCAGACCTAAACCCCATTGAGCATCTCTGTGGTTGTCTCAAGAGGAGGCTTGCACAACATGAAAACCCCCCTAGTGGAATTCATGAATTGTGGGAGAGAGTTCAGGTGGAATGGGAAGGGATACCAGTTGAAGAGTGTCAGAAGTTGATTGAGAGTATGCCTAGAAGGGTTCAGGCAGTATTGAAAGCAAAAGGAGGTTATACCAAGTACTAGAATACCCATCTATTCAAAAGCTCAAAAACCCTTTCCATGAGGTTGCTGTTTTATATTGCTTATATCTTTCCAGCCAGTGAACCACATCACGTGATCTAGGGGCCATGTTGTAGCCAAGAGTAAGTACTATTTATGACTCCACCAAAGCTAAGCATAATTCCCATGGTGTCTGGCAGTACACCTGATGCACTGCAATTTGGGTAAACATGGAAAGGGTTTTTTGAGCTCACTGTAATACTGAGGTGATCCGAGATCTGAAAGGTCATGTTGTACTCCAGGCAACTGCCTTGTGTACTTCCTGGCTGCACTGGTTTTCAGGAACTCTGTTGCTGTCTTCCAGAGCCTTCAAGGCCATAGATCTTTTGGTTGTATCTAAGGATACTATGACTCTTTGGCACAATTGCCTGGCACACCCAGGCTCTTCCATTCTTTCAAATTGCAAGCGTCATACAAAGGGATTTCCTGTAGACTTAGTCTCGGATACTGTCCCTGCCTCTTGTCGAGGTTGTTCTCAAGGCAAAATGGCTTCTGATCCATTCCATGCATCTTCAAAACGAGCTGTTGCTCTGTTGGAACTCGTACATGCCAACCTCCTCGAACTCCCTGTGGAGTCGTATTATCGCTCCAAGTATGTGTTTACCCTCTTGGACGACTTTTCCTCTTTTGGCTTTTGCCTTTACCTCTGCAACAAATCCGATGCTCTTGATTGCTTTTGGACATGGCTTTCTATTGTCAAGCGACAAACATCTTGCCTTTTGAAGACTTTCCATTCAGATCGAGGGGGAGAGTTTATGGGGAATGAGTTTAGATCACTCCTCAACTCCAAGGGAATAGTTCACGAACTTTCTATTGCTGATCAACCTCAGCAAAATGGTCGTGCAGAACGATTCAATCGTACCATTCTTGAAAAGGCTGGAACCATCCGCCATCATGCATGTGCACTGAAGAAGTTTTGGAATTTTGCTTTTGACACTGCTCTTCATGTTTACAATCACACTCCTCTGAGACGTTCTCAGTGGAAAATGCCTTGCAAGTTGTTCTTGAAGAAAATACCCGACATTTCCTACTTCCGAGTGTTTGGATGTAAAGCCTATGTCTGGATTCCCAAGGATCAGCGCAAGGACAAGTTGGAACCTCATGCACTTGAAATGATCTTCGTGGGTTATGAACCAGATACCAAAGGATATAGGTTTTTATACAGTCATAAGATTGTAGTAGCACGCACTGCAAAATTTGCTGAAGAAGTCTTTCCTTTCTGTTCGGATGGAGTTGAGAACAAATCCGATGAATCTGACCCACCTGTAACAGACCAACCTGGTAACGTCTTACCAATAGACGACTGGATGGATAATCAACCCAATCAGTTGGATGGTGAGGCTCCCCAACCTCAACCACTTAGTCCACAACAACCTGTAAACCCATTACCAGATGGCGGAGACCAGCAAAATGAACTGCCAAGGGCAAACCAGTATCCCGATCAAATCAATCCTGACTGGATAAATCATCCATATCAACCGCAGGATGTACCAAGAGATGCTCATAATCTTAGACGAGCAGGTCCTCTCGAAGATCAACCTCCTTGACCTAAACGTCGAATTGTTCCTCCATCTAGACCTGGAAATGTATATGGAGAAAAACGTAATCCGGTTGACATTGAAAAAGAAATTCAGGAGAAAAGAGATAAGATCTCTGAGGTTGTTTGAGAACAAGAGAGAGCTATTCGAGAAGGAGCTGAATGACAGCGGGAAGAGCAGAGACTGCCTTCACCAATGGTGCAACCACCTTCTCAGCCTCTACTGGGACCTTTGCATTTTCTGGGATCAGCAGAAGAACCAACTGAAAATGTTCTTCACGTCTTACTTGCTGCACGAATTAAAGAATCTCCAGAACACTTCAAGGATGTCCTTAGACTTCCTGAGAGTGAATGAACAGAGTGGTTCAACACGATGAAGGATGAAATCAAATCGATCGAAGAATGAAATGTTTGGACACTAGTGGATCCTCCTCCAGGACAAAAACCAATAAAAGCAAGATGGGTTTATGCCATTAAATCTGATGGTCGTTACAAGGCTCAACTCATAGCAAAAGGCTTTATGCAAGAATATGGGATTGATTTTGAAGAAACCTTTTCCCCAGTTGCACATTTTGAAACTGTGCGAATCCTACTAGCTTATGCCATGCAGCAAGATTGGGATATGGAAGCACTGGATGTTAAAACTGCCTTCCTATATGGCAAGCTAGATGAGGAACTTTATATGGAACAACCAGAGGGTTTTAAGGTTAAGGGTCAAGAACACAGAGTTTATTGGTTGCTACGTGCCCTTTATGGCTTGAAGCAAGCTGCACTAGCATGGAATAAGGAGTTACACCAATCTCTTCTACAAATGGGCTTTCTCCATTCTAAAGTTGATGCTGGAGTTTACTTTTATCACTCCAAAGCCAGAACCATGGTATTTCTTGTCTATGTTGATGATGGCTTATTCCTAGGCTCTCACAAGAGTCTTGTGAAGAAAAAGAAAGACGAGTTTATGAAGAAATGGGAATCAAGAGATCTCAGAGAAGTCAAACAGTATCTTGGAATCCAGATACACCAAGACCGGAAGAACCAAAGTGGTTATCTTGATCAAATTCCCTATGTCAAGAAGGTCATAAAATGATTTGGTATGGAAAATGCGAACTCTGTTCATACACCTCTTCCATCAGGATATCAACCAGAAAAACCACCTGCATCTTATCAAGCGATGTCTCAACTTCACTCTCGTTTTCAATTGGTAATAGGATTCCTGCTCTATATGGCTCTGGGTACTCGCCCAGATATTGCTTATTCTGTTGTTCAGATGAGTCAATACATGGCCAATCCTACCAATGAACATCTGAATAAAGCTCTTCATATCGTTCGCTATGTGGCTTCCACAGTGAAGTTAGCTTTGTGTTATTCAGGAAAAGATGCTCGAATTCAAGGTTTTGCCGACTCTGATGGGGCCTCCAACAAAGACACTTGTCATTCTACCACTGGTTATGCCATGTATATTGGCAACTCCCTTGTTTCCTGGTGTTCCCAGAAACAGAAAACTATCACTCTCTCTTCGACTGAAGCAGAGTACATGGCAATGTGTGATGCTGCTAGACATATCAAGTGGCTCAATATGTTGTTCAAGGAATTAACTTTTCCTATGGACAAGACAATTCTTTACTGCGATAATATGGGAGCTTGCTTCATAGCTGAGAACCCTGTATTGGATGGTCGCTCCAAACATATCAATATTCAATGGCACTTCATTCGTGAATGTGTTGAAGAGGGTCTTTTCTCTATTGAATATGTTCCCACTGATCATCAAAGGGCTGATGGTTTAACCAAGTCTCTTACCTGGCAGAAGTTCGAAACAAATCGCTCATCACTTGGTTTGGTGAACCTACCATTCTAGAGCAAGGGGGAGTGTTGAACTGGTTATGGCATCACATGACCATTCTAAAGATAGTGAGTTCCACACTATTCTATGGTGTTCCATGAACCCAGACTACCAGTTCTTTTGTTATCTTCTTATCTCCAGTACTATACCAGAGACCTCTCTTTATAGAAGGTGCTCTTAGGATATATTAGGCAGTCTTTAGATACAGTGTGACACACCTGGTCTGTGCACACCTAGCATGTATATATACAGGGCACAGAGCCTCTAGGACTCTAAGTTAACTACCCAGTTATATTCGCTCTCACTCAGAACTGCTACTCTCAATCTACCACAAGACCAACAACATACTGATAGCATAAGGCAAGTGTTCTGCCTTTGCCCATTAGCCCCAATCCTCTGTGCAATAGTTTTCACATGCTTTAAAGATTATTCAACCTTTAATAGGGAAGATATTATTGTCAATAACCTGATGACATCCATGAAATATATAATTTTCAATTGTCTTTGGATAGTTATCTAATGTTTCTTCCCATATAGACTGGTGATAAAAATTATAAATCTTCTCAGAATATAATCTTGTGAGAGCATTGTAATTTAAATCATAATAAAACATGTCATTTTCACTTTCAAATACTCTTTAAAGTGTGTGAAAACATTGAAACTGCCACTGTGTCATTGCTTTCAGTCTCATTCTCACAGTTTTAGGTCTTGCACAGTGGCAGTTTCAATGTTTTCACACACTCTAAAGAGTATTCAAAAGTGAAAACACAATGTTTTATTATGATTCAAATTACCACGCTCTCATAAGATTTTATTCTGAGAACATTTAGAATTTTTATTACCAGTCTATATTGGGAGAAACATTAGATATCCATCCAAAGATAATTGAAAATTATATATTGTGTGAATGTCATAAGGTTATTGACAATAATATATGCCCAATATGCTTTAGAGCATGTGAAAATATTGAACCCTCATTCGTCATTGGCTGCTTCAATATTTTCTCACACTCTAAAGAGTATTGGGCAGATATTATTGTCAATAACCTTATGACATTCACACAATATATAATTTTCAATTGTCTTTGGATGGATATCTAATGTTTCTCCCAATATAGACTGGTAATAAAAATTCTAAATGTTCTCGGAATAAAATCTTATGAGAGTGTGGTAATTTGAATCATAATAAAACATTGTGTTTTCACTTTTGAATACTCTTTAGAGTGTGTGAAAATGTTGAAGCCGCCACTGTGTGTCCTCAGTCTCAGTTGTGTCCCGCGATTTCCCACCCCAGTCTCACTACCGCGCTCTCCTTTCGAATTTTTGTCACGTTTTCCCCCAGTATTCTCAGTTATATATCATTTTTCTTCATTCAAGTTCCCTCGTGACAGCATGCGCAGCCCGAGTTCCCCGAGCTGTGGACCCTCCAAAGCTTCGAACTTCCCTCAGCACCCCTTCACAGACCTTCGAAGTGCCCTCGAAGATATAATCCGAGTTGCAAATGTTGCTAAGTCACTCCTTCGAGCCTGTGGAGGCCTTCGAGAGGCCAGTGCCTTGCGCGCACAGCCACCCATCGATTCCACGAGTCGCTCACCCCACCATGCATACTCATTTTGCTTTTTTTGTGGTCAGAAAGGTCATATTCGAGCCAACTGTGATTCGTGCAAGGAATATTTGGCCACGGGAAAGTGTCTAATAGTGGAAGGTCGTGTCGTACTCCCTACAGGACAAGAGATACCGCGAGAAGTACCCGGGTGCACTCTCAAGGACCGTCTGGCACGCTGGGATCTAGGAAATCGGTCTAAGGACATTCGGATTCCTCCTTCGAGTCCAGGCTGGCTACCATTGGAGGATGTGGGTAGTCAAATGCCACAGACCCAAAGGGTTTCACTAGGTGTGTCCTAGCCCTGCTTGTTAGTGCACCCCAATACCCCCTCGGAACAACCGTTGTGTGCACCACTCTCAGCGGAAGGGCCGAGTTGTCACTCAGTGCTGGCACAACCTCATGTTCCCATTCAAACACCTACTGTGTCCTCGAGCTCGAGCGACACCTCGTTGTGCCGCCCTCGTCCACCTCCTCAGTCTCTACCTACAAGATACTCTTGTGGTCAATCTCGCTCTTGCTCTCAATCTCGATCTCACTGCCCACGTTCGCCGTCTCGCTCATATGTCGAGAATTCACCAGGTTGTGGCCGTGGCCGCCTGCGTTTGCCGTCTCGCTCGTACTTCGAGAGTCCACCCAGCCGTAGTTATAGGCATCAGTACTCGTATTCAAGCAGGTCATGCAGCCGTGATTCCCGTGATTCCCGTGACTATGACCACCGCCGCTCTCCACCACCTGCGCTGTCACTCGCATGTTCACGTTTATCAGCAGTCTTGAAGGATGAATCCATCGTAGACCGTCTATTGGACGGTGTGGTGAACTCCAGCACCTACAGTAACCGGTCGTCTCATAGTAGTTGGGAACCAGCACACTTGGGAAGGCGGTACAGCCGCAGTCGTACACCCCAGCCCTCTTGTAGGGTGTACTGAGTCGATATAGGGCCACCTTGGCTCACTGGGATCTCTTTTATTGTGTTTTATTCTTTTTATGAATATATTGTTCATGGAGTCTCCCCTTGCCAAGTGTCTGGCAGCCGTGCGCCTCCCTTGTCCCATGCCTCGTTGACGCAATATCTCAACCACCGCTCACCCGTCCCTCTCGCAAATCTGGATTTAGTCTCTACTCGACGAGAGCTTTCAAATGGTGTATGTTTTGTTGCAGCGGCCTCAGCAGCTCTGGAGATATGGCCCAATCCCTGGAGAAAGGCACTGCAGGACGAAATTTGCAATATCTCGGGTTTGGGTGCGCCGTTTTCTCCGGTTCCTCGTTCTCCCAACTCTCCTTGTACATCCCTATCACCACCTGAAGTTTCATAGAGTTCCACCTAGCGGTTCCTCACCAACGCGATGCCGCCCTCCTCCCCCCTACTGTGGTTAGACCATAACTCTTGCAATTCTTGACCGAATTTCCCGCTTCTCTCAGACGTGACTCTATTAGACGACATCTACCAGACGATATAAAAGACGTAGCGCGCGCATTAACGGTTCTGGAGTTATTTGAGTTTTTGTGTCTGAACAGGGTACAGAGGTCGAGATCGTGTATCTCGTTTGTTTTCATGCCGGGCCTCTCGCTTTCTCGCATGGTCGTTCTACTTGTCCACAGCTACCTGGTGATACCCTTTTCATGGTGACGCGCTCATTGGTTGCAGAGATATGGGAGTTTTTTGTGTATAGAGGAGTAGGAGGCGGCCGTGCGGATATCTCGGGATTGGATAGGCCAATCGGTTTGATTCCTTTTTCATCATCTCCTCCCAGGTGCCTTCTACCACCACCTCTATTTCGTATCGATTGCCTCAGTGGTTGCCCCACGGCGGCGTTTTCTTCTTCCCCAGCCTGCTGCCCCACACCATATCTGCGTCGTATCTCCCCTGGATCCTTGCCGTGCCTCTCGAATTTTTCGGACATAGTACTACTCTGTCAGCGCTTTCGAACGGTGTACTTCATGTCCAGGTTGGTGCAGCCATTGTCGAGAAATCAGGATTCTTGTGGGTAGAGGTGCCTTGGACCAGCTTTGCGAATATCTCGGGATTGGGTGCGCGTATCCCCTCAATTCCTTGTTCTCCAGGCTCTCGGAACTTCCCTTGAGCGTTCCCCTGCATTTTGTACTGCTGCGCTGACCCGTTGCTCGTCGGTGCATACCCTTCCTCCTACCCCCTCCTGTGTTTGGGGCATAACTCATTCAATTCTGGTCCGAATCGTTCGCTTTTTTTAAACGTGACTCTACTAGACGAACCCTACCAGACGATATACAAGACGTAGCGCACGCATTCACGGTTCCGAAGTTTTCGAGTTTTTGTCTTTAAACAGGGTTCAGGAGGTCAGGATGACGTATCTCGCCCGTTTTCACGCCGGGCCTTTCGAATTTTTGCACAGCAGTACTATTCGCTCACAGCTATCTGGGAGTATCTGGTTTATGGCGACGCGCTCAGTGGTTCCCGAGATATCCACTTTTCTGTGTCCAGGCTACAGGCTATCATTCCTGGCGGCGTATCTCCCTCGTTTCTCAGCCGTTCCTCTCGAAAATTGGCACCTGCGTTCTCCTTGCGAAGCTGACCCGATTGAATTCTCTTTTGGAGAATTCTGTGCAACCGTTCTTGAGATATGGCGAAGTCCGCCTCTGAAGGGCTACCGGTGACGGTTTTGGCGATAACTTGGGTTTGGCAGGTCCAATCGGTGAGATTCTTTTTGCACCGTGCTCTCCCATGCAGGTGGAAGTACCTCCCGAAGTTTCATGTCCACTGGCCTCGCCGTTGCTCGTCAATGCCTTGTTCTCCTCCCCTCCCCATTCGTGGCTGGCGCCTTTCTCCCCCATTTTGCCGCCGTATCTCTCGCTTTTCGAAGATCCTATTCTACTCGACGAGGGCTCTCACACGGTGTATCTTACGACGCTGTCATCATCCTGGCTGCACAGATATTCAAATTTTGGCTCGTGGGGAGCACTATGGACCGTTTTGCGCGTTTCTCAGGGACGGATGGGCCCTTTAGTATAATTCCTTTTACTGCGTCTTCTCCCTTGTGTCCCCTTCCGTCTCCCGTGGTTTTGTGTCGACAACCCGAGCCGTTGATATGCGGCGCTCTCCCTTTCCTTCCTCTACTGTCCCTCGACGTGTGCGCGCTGTCTCTCGTTCGTCCCACGTCTGTCCCTCTCGATTTTTTGGCACCTCACACTACTCGATGGGAGCTTTCGGACGGTGGGTCACACGTTGTGGCTACTTCAGCGGTTGTGAGGAGGTTTCAGCTTTCGTGGATGAGCGGTTTTGGGCGGTTTGCAGGTATCCCAGGACTGGCTGGACCTCAATTGGGGACAGTCATAATATTTAATTATTTATTAATATTGTGGTAGTTGCAAACATGCCACAACAAGGTATCCCCACGTCAGTTCAACTAATGCTCCGACAAGCTGGCAACCAGCCCAGGACGGACTGTTGCGTGCCTTCTGCCGTGCCTTTGACTATACAACATGGTAAGATGACACTCTTGTCTTTCAGCTTAGACGGGTTGTGAAAACGGTGTGCAGTTTACTCAGAGGCTATCTTATCGTGTCGCGGTCCTTTGGCAAAAGTATGGCTTGCGGCACACTTGGAACGGAAACTCTCCCAAACACAGACACTGCAGACCGATATTGAGCAAGCTGCATGTAGGTATGATTTCGCATGACAACAGTTCTGTGTCTGATGCGACGGGAGGTGCTATCATGGCACCAGAGGTCGAAGTGATGGCACTCTGTCTCAGTGGACAGCTCTTGCTCGGCGTTGTCCGCATCTACAGCAGGAAGGCCAAGTACCTCCTCGACGATTGCAATGAGGCTCTTCTGAAAATAAAAATGGTAAATACTCACATCCCTTGATTGTACTCGGGCTGAGCGCAGGTTCCCTATCCAGGCGTTCTGCCCAGGTGTTGTAGATATGATTGAAGAGCAGTTGGCTGCGAATCTTAGCGCAATCACTCTTCAAGGTGGTAACTTGGACTTGGATGTGCTTATTCCTGGTATCAACTGGTGGGTTACTGTTATTCATGTCGAGTGGTGTGACTATACGCTTTGTCACAAAAGGAACATCGACTTCGAAGATCATATAGCTGAGCCTCAGGGTCATCACGTCTCCCGAGAAGCCGACATCACACTGCAGACTGCCGACGAATTCCAGCTTGATCTAGATAACCCTGGCTATGGATTCGATCTCGGCCCATCCGATGGCGTAGGTTCACAAGACTTTGGTGAACTCGACCTTGGGCTTGATTTTGGTGATGGACCAGTTAGCATCGTCAATGGAATTGTCGAAGTTGGACGTGATGCACCCATCCCATGGAGTGCGAGAGAGTCTCTGGAGTGGATGGTAGGCCGTGGTACAGATAAGGATGAGATATTCTCTCGTGTTAGCGGGGCGGCTTCCGAGTTTCGATTTAGTGTGGACAGGGACGTTGACATGCCTTTTGGACCCGATATTGGTGGTATGGACGTTGATTTGGGGCTAGACTTCGGAGACGGTCCATTGAGTGAGCCAGAAAGAATGCGAACACGATCGCCGTCCCGGATGTGTGAGCTATTTCTCATCACTTCTCTCGATTTGTGGTATTCAGGTCTTCTTAGCGTCTCCGCTCACTGAGCCTCCGCAAACACCACTCCTTGACATGCAATTCACTCCATGTTTGGCGGCAGAGACTATTCCCAGAGAAGATGCTGAGGGTGAGGGCACTAAAGTCAAGCGGAAGCCAAAAGAGAAGAAGCAAATTATCGATACGGTTATAGAACTGACGGACGAAGGCGGAGCCAGGGGAGGGAGGGGTTTTGGTGCCCCTGTTGTTCAAGATGTCAGCGATATCCTGACAGAACAATGCTTCCTACCTCGCTCCTTGATGGTTATGTGTCTCATGGAAATTCGGGAGGACCCTTTGGCACATTTCTTGCCGACCAAAGTCACTCCTGAAGGAACATACCTTTGTGTTGGCCCACCAGGGTTGGCTCCAGAATTGACTGGTTTGTTCTTGTGGCCAATACAGAGTGGGCCCCTATCTAAGAAGAGGGGTACATCCCCTGGGAAGGGTAGCGGGAAGAAGCCGAGGGTGGAGGGTAGCGTGCAGGATGAGGAGGAAGTCGAGCAGGCCTGACGGGATGTGAGCATGGTACCTAGTGTTGGTCTGCCTGGTGATGTTCTGGGTCCGCATGCCAACCTTGCTTCTGATGGTGGTGGCTTCGAGTTTGGCGACATGACTGGAGTGGTGGATGATTTCCAAATGAATGTTCCTGACGACTTCCCTATGGCCCAGGAGGACCTAGGGGCCAAACATGCCAAGAGCCTTGCCCCGTCTGAGCTAACTCGTCTATCTACGCCCAGGATTGAAGGTGAAGAAGAAACTCATGCTGATCTTACCTGCCCCATCACTGCTTTCAATGTTCGACCCTTACCATCGTCCCAAAGCCAGGAGACTGGTGGGGACGTCGACCGCAAAGGGTACAGCGAGAACACTGTAAAAGCACTTGCCATATGCTTATATGTACTTTGTGCCTTTTGAGGCAATTGGCATACTGTTCATACACCTTGGAGTTTGAGGTACCTGTCTAGGGCCTCAAGGTCTTTGCAGTGGGCCACTGGCTCCCATGTGGAGTCCCCCAGATTCCACTTAACCAGGAACTCTATCCTGTTATCCATCCAATGGTGAGCAAGTATTTCATCTACTAACCACTCTTCTTTGTCAGTCATACTGACATCATAGAATGCTTGGGTGTCATGCCTTGGGAACAGAACATTGTCATTCTGTTTGTATCTGCATAGAAGCCTGATGTGAAATGTTGGGTGAATATGCCTCAACCTCAATTGGTCTGGTAAGTCAAGGGTATATGCATCACTCTCACCATCATGGCACAACACCTTCATCAGACTGATGTACTTTGGCATGGGCTTTTATGCACATCCCTTTGGGACATTCAGATTCTTCATCAAGAGATATACTAGGTCTCTGACCTGAAGGTCATTTCCTTCCCTTCATTTCTTATTAGCATGGTATGTCTATGCTACTCAGCTTTCTATAATGGCATCATGAGCCATTTCTAGGTTCTCCAATGCCTGTCTCACAAATGTCTTCACTCCTGGTGTGATCAAGGGTTCTCCCTCAGCAATGCATTGCATCATAGTGGGCATGTACCCATAATTCAACTCAAAGGGTATGAACCCTGTTGAGCTACTTATGCTGGAGTTGATTGCAAACTTGATCATCAGTAGTTTGGATGTCCAGTCCTTTTGGTCCAGTTGGACCATTGCTCATAGCATCTGAGCTACATTTTGTATTGCTTGTTCAGACATGCCATCTGTCTGTAGATGGAATGCCATGGACATAAGGAGCTTTGTTCCCAACATTCTGTGCATCTCACACCCAAACATCAACATGAATTTTGCATCTCTGTCTGAGACTATAGTCTCTGGTAGCCCATGTAAATAGACTACTTCTTAATGAACATTCCTGAAAGCTCTGAAGCTTGCACTGTCATAATTACAGGGATGAGATGTATTATTGATGTCAGACAGCATAGGACTACCCAAATGTAGTACTCAGTGGGAATGGTCCCATGAAATCCATTGTGATGGACCTGCAGGGTCTTTGCAGCACAGGCAAACTGTGCAGTAGACCCTTCAGTTGTTGATTGTCAGTCTTTGTGGTTTGGCATATCAGACAGGTTGGACAGAACTTGTCTACTTCTCAGCCAAGTTTTGGCCACCAATACCACCTGCAGATCACATAATTCAGTCAACTATAGGCCTGAAACTGGGACACCTGACATGTACATTTTGGCCTAAAGGTGGGACTAGCCAATGTCAGCTGACCAACCATGATGTAGGTTTGGCCAGTTAGACCAGGTGCCTGGAATGGGGATAGGCCAACCTCACTAGGGGATGACCCACCACCCTGAAAGTGGGATAGGCCTACCCAGCTGGGGGATGGCCCACACACCTGAAAGTGGGGTCAGCCAACCTGTCTATGGGATGACCCATGCTCCTGGAAGTGGGGTTGGCCTACCCAGCTGGGGGATGACCCACCACCCTGAAAGTGGGATAGGCCTATCCAGCTGGGGGATGACCCACCACCCTGAAAGTGGGATAGGCCTACCCAGCTGGGGGATGGCCCACACACCTGAAAGTGGGGTCAGCTGACCTGTCTATGGGATGACCCATGCTCCTGGAAGTAGGGTTGGCATACCCAGCTGGGGGATGACCCACCACCCTGAAAGTGGGATAGGCCTACCCAGCTAGGGGATGGCCCACACACCTGAAAGTGGGGTCAGCTGACCTGTCTATGGGATGACCCATGCTCCTGGAAGTGGGGTCAGCCTACCCAGCTGGGGGATGACCCACACATGTGAAAGTGGAGTCAGCCAACCTGGCTATGGGATGACTCATGCTCCTGGCAGTGGGCTTGGCCTACCCAGCTGGGGGATGACCCACCACCCTGAAAGCAGGATAGGCCTACCCAGCTGGGGGATGGCCCACACACCTGAAAGGGGGTTGGCTGACCTGGTTATGGGATGACCCATGCTCCTGGAAGTGGGGTCAGCCTATCCAGCTGGGGGATGACCCACACACCTGAAAGTGTGGCCAGCCAACCTGGCTATGGGATGACCTATGCTCCTGGCAGTGGGCTCAGCCTACCCAGCTGGGGGATGACCCACCACCCTGAAAGCAGGATAGGCCTACCCAGCTGGGGGATGGCCCACACACCTGAAAGTGGGGTCAGCCAACCTGTCTATGGGATGACCCATGCTCCTGGAAGTGGGGTCAGCCTACCCAGCTGGGGGATGACCCACACACCTGAAAGTGGGGTCAGCCAACCTGGCTATGGGATGACCCATCCTCCTGGAAGTGGGCTCAGCCTACCCAGCTGGGGGATGACCCACACACCTGAAAGTGGGGTCAGCCAACCTGGCTATGGGATGACCCATCCTCCTGGAAGTGGGCTCAGCCTACCCAGCTGGGGGATGACCCACCACCCTGAAAGTGGGATAGGCCTACCCAGCTGGGGGATGGCCCACACACCTGAAAGTGGGGTTGGCTGACCCAGCTATGGGATGACCAATGCCCCTGGAAGTGGGGTCAGCCTACCCAGTTGGGGGATGACCCACCACCCTGAAAGTGGGATAGGCCAACCTGGCTATGGGATGACCCATGCTCATGAAAGTGGAGGGGCCTACTTGGCTGGGGGATGACCCACTGGCCTGAAAGTGGAATAGGCAGACCCAGCTGGGGGATGGCCCACTACCTTGAAAGTGGGATAGGCCAACCTGGCTATGGGATGACCCATGCTCCTGAAAGGGATGTCACACCCCCTGGAAGTGGAGGTAGGCCAAGGTCAGCCTACACCATCAGGAGAGGACCCAGCTTTGGGTTGGCTACCTTCAGTGAGGGGAGGGGGCACAGTGGGGCAGCCAGGACCCATGCTCTGGCTGTGTGTTTGAACAATATAATGTCTTTTATGTAACTGTTAGGGGAGGAGTGTCACCTGATGTTTAGATGGGATGCTTGAAATTTAATAATATTAGCTTATGAGGGTTCAGTCAGTGTTCATGGCCATCACTGCGAGCTGTTGCCAGTCTAGATCTTATTTGACTGGTATTTATAGAAGGTACATGTCATGATATTTATAATGTGACTTGTAGCCAAGAAGATTCCCCTTTTTTCCCTTGCTGAAGTTGAGTGGCACCTTTTGGCATGGAAAATGACCATGTTTTAGGTGGGAGGGACTTGCCATCCAGCCCCATATTTTTTCCACAGTCAGCATATTTGCACTCAGAAGATAGAGTCTTCCCTGCAGAACCTATCACCCACTTCTGTATAGTTCCACATTGAGGGCACTGGACTGGCAAGTGGTTACCCCAGGGTTTGATGTGCTTGTCAGTCCAGATAAACTTCTTTACCACCAGGCCTTTTTCCTCCCAAACAATGAAAACAATGTTAGAATGCCTACCCAGCATTGCACAGTCATGAAGGGCAGAGAGTGCAGCAGTTGACACATCAAAGCCTTCAATGATTGTGTTATCAAGGAGGCTGTGGAGGTAGGGGACTGTGGCAGCTATTTGAACATGGGGATCATCAAATAATAACATGGACCTTGGCTTGAAACTGGGAAATGTGAGGGAGGAATAAATAGCAGAAGATGAAACCTACAGTTCAGCAGCTTCTTTTACCTCATTGAAACTTTGTTCTTGGGTGACCATGGAACCACAGACATAAAAAACCATGTCTGCACCCTTGAAAATTTCCTTGAGGGGACTTAGAAGCAGTTGGAGAAACTGGCCTGGATTAGCTTGAAGTGCATGAGAACAACTGGTGAACTTACATGAAGAACCTTGGAGGCTACAGGATTGCCATCCCTAAAGCCAGCAAAGGGATCACCCCTGTCCTCATCACTATGAGTAGTGATGAACAAAACAGCCCTTGAATATGGAGAAAGGGTGTCTGCAAGGTCAGATGCAGCTTTTTCATGTACTTCCATGGACTGTGGGGTGGCTAGGTTGAAAGGGAGCTGGGAGAAGTTGTAGTCTTTTGAGGAAAGTATGCTTTCAGGAAGGAGTGGAGAATGGCAACTTGGGGATGACCAATACTTTTGTCTAGACCCTGAAGATGGATGTGTCCAAGGGCTGCAGGGAGGGGAGCCACTTGGGAGGTCATGACATGTTGAAAGCCCCCAGGGATAATAGGGGGGGGCAGAGAGGGCAGGTTCACCCTTGGAGTAGAAAACCCTGGGAGTTGTTGAGGATGGGATTGAAAGAAGTGTAGCTATGAACTTACAATGTAAGGCTTAGGGTCATTCTTAGTTTTTTGCCAGTGGCATGTGACACACATGAAACTGATATCATCCCCTTTGAGCTTGTTGATGGATTCATCAGATACTATTAAGCATCTATGGCAGACCACTCTATTACAATCCTTCTCATCACAGACCCACATGTCACTACCATCCCTACATATGACACAGAACTGTGTATAATGTCAGAGGGGTGGACTCCATAAAGGAAAATATTTACAGAGTTAGTATTGGCTGGTGTCTTGGGGGAAGGTTTCTTGGAAGCAAGCTTGGTCTTGGCTTTCTTCTTCTGCAGAACTTGAAGATTGACTCTTGGGGCACCCCCACCAGTAACCTTCCTGGCAGTTTGCTTGGTTGTGGCCATACTAGTCTGGAGGTGGGGCAAGGATGAGTGCTGACAGCAGTGTACAGACAGCACACCATGCTTACCTGGGTGGTCTGATGTGGGGGTGTGAACATGTGAGTGGTGACAGGTTACAGGCAGGGTGGTGGTGAGTGGTGACAGGGCATACACATGGCACACAGTGCATACCTGGGAGGTCAAAGGCAGGGTGGTGGTGAGTGGTGATGGTGGGGTACACATGGCACATGGTGCATACCTGGGAGGTCTGTGGTGGTGAGGTGGTGAGTGGTGACAGCTGCATACATATTGCATATCGTCCTTACCTAGGAGGTCACAGGCAGGGTGGTGGTGAGTGGTACTGGTGGCATACACATGGCAGACATTTGAGGTGGGGAGGTGGTTAGTGGTGACAGCCACATACATGTGGCATATTGTGCTTACCTGGGAGGTCAAAGGCAGGGTGGTGGTGAGTGGTGATGGTGGGGTACACATGGCACACAATGTGTACCTGGGAGGTCTGTGGTGGGGAGGTGGTTAGTGGTGATGGCTGCATACATAATGCATATTATGCTTACCTGGGAGGTCAAAGGCAGGGTGGTGGTGAGTGGTGACAGTGGGGTACACATGGCACATGGTGCATACCTGGGAGGTCTGTGATGATGAGGTGGTTAGTGGTGACAGCCACATACATATTGCATATCATGCTTACCTGGGAGGTCACAGGCAGGGCAGTGGTGAGTGGTACCAGTGGCATACACACAGCACATGTTTGAGGTGGGGTGGTGGTTAGTGGTGACAGCTGCATACAGGTGGCATGTCATGCTTACCTGGGAGGTCAAAGGCAGGGTGGTGGTGAGTGGTGATGGCAGGGTACACATGGCACATGGTGCATACCTGGGAGGTCTGTGGTGATGAGGTGGTTAGTGGTGATGGCCACATACATATTGCATATTGTGCTTACCTGGGAGGTCACAGGTGGGGTGGTGGTGAGTGGTGACAGTGGCATACACATGACACATAGTGCTTACCTGGGATGTCTGAGGTGGGGCATGTGATGACAGGAGTGTGAGACAGCTGAGCTTTGGCTTGGTCCTAGAAAGTACAGTAAGAATTAACACACTGAACAATTGGACAATGCATCCAAAGTCACACCCAAATAGATGACAAAAAATGTAGTGTCCCTACACATCATGTGATACAGGCACTTATGGCTAGGATAGGATAGGATAAATTTAGCTGACTTTGAGATATGTTCATGCTGACATGGTGAACAAACACAACCAAATGCAAAATATTATGAATACTGGCAGCAAATAATCTGGTCATCCTTCCCAACCTTCCCACCTTCCCACCTTCCCCTGTTCCTCCTCCCCTCCCACTATGTCATAGTCCATTGAACTGATGATTGCACCTGTCCTCACAGCCCACCTTGAACCTTCCCACTACCTACCCTGCACCATGTGTATGCTGTGCAGCAAATATGCTGCCATCACCACTCTCAGGTAAGCACCAACCTCCCAGGTGAGCACATTATGCAATATGTATGCCACCATCACCACTCACCACTGCACCACCACAGACCTACCAGGTATGCCCCATGTGCTGTGCATATCCCCACCATCACCACTCACCATCACCCCAATGTAAACCTCCCAGGTACACACCCTGTGCTGTGTGTATGCCACCATTACCACTCACCACTACCCCACCTGTGACCTCCCAGGTAAGCACAATGTGCAATATGTATGTGGCCATCATCACTAACCTATGTCACCATTACTACTCACCACCACCATGCCTGTGACCTCCCAGGTACACACTGTGTGCTGGGTGTACACTGCCATTACCACTCACCACCACCCCTGCCTGTGACCTCCTGGGTAAGCACAATATGCCACCTATATGTGGCTGTCACCACTAACCACCACCCCACCTCAAATGTGTGCCATGTGTATGCTGCTGGTACCACTCACCACTGCTCTGCCTGTGACCTCCCAGGTAAGCACAATATGCAATATGTATGCAGCCATCACCACTAACCACCCCACCACCACAGACCTCCCAGGTACAATATGCACTGTGTGCTGTGTGTATGCTGCCATCACCACTCATCACCACCCTGCCTGTGACCTCCCAGGTACAGTACACACCATGTGCTGTGTGTATGCCACCATCACCACTCATCACCACCCCACCTCTGACCTCCCAGGTATGTGCCCCATGTGCCATGTGTATGCTGCTGTCACCACTCATCACCACCCCACCTGTGACCTCCCAGGTACAGTATGCACCATGTGCTGTGTGTATGCCACCATCACCACTCATCACCACCCCACCTGTGACCTAGGTACATGCCCCATGTGCTGTGTGTATGCCACTGTCACCACTCATCACCACCCTGCCTCTGACCTCCCAGGTATGCACCCCATGTGCCATGTGTATGCCACTGTCACCACTTACCACCACCCTGCCTGTGACCTCCCAGGTATGCACCCTGTGTGCCATGTGTACCCCACCATTGTGAGTCAAGGTGTGGATCAGCAGCAGAACCAGCTGAGAATCCAACACACACAGACAAAAGAAAGAGTAGTGGTTTGCCTCAGCAGAATCTAGATTGAAGGGAGTGGTGGAAGTGGAGTTCTGCTCTCAGAATGTGAGTGCAGAGGAGGGTTTTGAGGTAGGCCTGTTGAGATACTGGCACCAGGACAAGGGAAGCAATGGGAGATGAGGAGGATGGGCTCCAGTGAGCCTAAAAAGGGTGCAGATGTAGTGACAAAGAAGAACTGATACTAATAATGATGAGCAACTCAGTGGATAGACTCTTCAGGTAAGCCTCAACTACTGGAAAAACTTCTGGAAATGAATAGGATGGATAGGGAGGCTTCAGATGATAGTGAGAGACAAAGATGATCTTGAGTTATGGGTGTCTGGGTCTCTGTTTGGTGTCTAGGTACTGGGGAACCTATATACCAGCTGTTAGCACAGCTAGAGGTAAATGAGGGACAATGCTCTGTAAGCTATTGGTAAGGAATTGGTAAGTGATCAGTGATGACAGTAAGCAATTGCTAATGTCCTTTACAAGCATGACAAAGGAATCAGTAAGCAGAGAACAGAAAAGGGACATACAGTATTAGTACAGTACGAGTCAAAGAATGAGTCATGGTAAGTCAGAAACTAAAAATAGTGAAAGGAGTGAACTGGTCACATGCCAGGGACTGCACTGTATGTCAAGGGGAGTCACTCTATGGTACAAAGAAGGGAATGAGGCTGTGGACAATCTAGAAGGGATGGAGGCTCTGCACATCCAAACCAGGAATGATTACAATTTCTGTCACTGCCACCAACTGTTGGGGGTCTACTGGGTGTCAGGGCCATAGGATTTTGGATTCCCCTCCTTTTTCTCTCCTCAACCAAGTGTTTCCCTCCCATCAGCTAAGCTTCTGAAGGAGGTGGGGAGGATGGGGGGACATCTTCTCCTACTTGGGAAGGGACATTTACTGCAATCTGGTCCTGTATGCAATCTGGAAGGGTAGAGTACAGTAGGGAATACTGTAGCTGTTGCAATTTTGAAAGAACAAGAGATGAAATTGGCAAGAAGATAGTGCAGGGGGAGGGAAGGAAGAATCCATAGGCTTCTTCTACTGGGACAACGGAAACAACCACACGAGACCTTTCAAGCCTCATCACAGACTTGAGATGACCAAAGAACATCCTCCTAGATGTCACACTGACAAGGAGAACTTGCTGTCCTAGATGGACTGGCTGGGAGGGGGAGGATGAGGATGGAACATGCCAGGAGGCTTTTGAAGTGAGGTAGACATAGCCATTCTTCTTGGCAAAGGATCTGAGTGACAAGACCATCGTCAAGGCAGCCATTTTTTTGATGTGATAGGTGAAATGGGCATTTGTTGGCAGAAATGCTGTGGAAAATCATGGAGTACAAGGATCACTTCCAAATTTGGCAGGTAGGATGGCATGGAAATGAGGTACATGTGAGCATGGGAATGGTCTTGATATCATGTGAACCAGTGGAGATATTCGAAAAACCAGAATGCCATAAATGTGTGCTTAAAATTTTCAACCAGCACTTAAACATTTCTTCTGTTTCAGCAGTGAGGGGATGCTCTTCCTGACACAATCCTACCACAACCACACTTCTATTATTGTCACCTTCATCCCAGAGGGTCTTCTCTTGTGTGAGGGATGACTGCTGACAACCAGCAGTCCTCTGTTGCATCAGGGCAATACTCCTGCAGCACTCTTCATTAACCACTTCATTATTTAGGACCATGTTCACACCACCAAACACCCTTGGTGTGTGACACCATCAGCACTAACTACCCCACCACCACAGACCTCCCAGGTACAGTATAAACCATGTGGTGTGTGTATGCTGCTGTCACCACTCACTGCCACCCTGTGGTGCCATGTCAGAGATGGTAAGTACCATTATCATGTGCACACCAATTTCAATACTCACCCACCCCCACTTTGCGTCCATGCCAATGGTGCTTTTCATACACAGGTAAGGTAGTGTATCTTATATTTGATACCTTCCCCACAGCTCCTCCATCCCATCATTGGTAGGCTGCAGACTACCTGATGGTGGGATGCTGTCCCTTCATCTACAGTGCACCTGGCCAGTATGTTGTTTTCATGGAGGGACTTGGTATGTCTGTGCCTGCTGTGCAGGTCAGCATAGTCTGATGTTGGTTCTGGTGGACTTTGTCTGTGCCTGCTGTGTAGGTCAGCATAGTCTGATGTTGGTTTTGGTGGACTTTGTCTGTGCTTGCAGTGCAGGTCAGCATGGTCTGTTGTTGGTTCTAGTGGGCTTTGTCTGTGCTTGCTATGCAGGTCAGCATAGTCTGTTCTTGGTTCTAGCAGACTTTGTCTGTGCTTGCTGTGCAGGTCAGCATGGTCTGTTGTCAGTTTTGGTGGACTTTGTCTGTGCTTGCTGTCATAGACTCAGAGTTAGGTCCCAGTTGACCAACCTCCAGATGGATATAGCAGAGGAACTCCTTCCCCCAGCTTCCATTTCCTCCTCTGAACTCAAGCTGACTGCCCTGGTCATTTCCTGTGCAACCCTCAACCCTTTTGAGTGCTCCTTGACAGGATGTCAATCTCCATGCCCTGAAGTCTAGGGGAAGATGTAACAGAATGGGACATTGATAGGTTTGCTGAACCTATGAGGAATGTGGCAGACAAGACAAAATATTTCCCATATCCCCAGTGGGGGCACATCTCTGACCCTGTCACAGTTTTAGATGTCCATGGTAGGGTGTTGGTTTGGTATCTCCCAGGCATCATCCCTCCTGCAAGAGTGGTGATCCTCTCTCCTCCACCTCCATCCTTCTTGTATTGAATTAATAGGAACATCTCAGTGAGATCCATATACCTTTGAAAGACAGCCTGGTGAAGTGCTCCAAGACTGGTGGTCAATCTAAAAGGAGGTTTGGCCATAAACATGTGCCAGAGGAGGATGGCAATGAGAAATTTGGTCATGGCAGGCTCATGAATTCTCCAGCCATTTTCCAGCAGGCTCATATGGTAATCCCCCATGTTCTCTAGGAATATTTTTGGAGGCTGATTGACCCTCAGAGATTGGAGGACCAAGTCTATGAAAGTTCCTCTCTCAAGAAGCCAGCTGTAAGGCAATGGCTCAGAGATATTACCTATGCAGGGGACTTCTGGAACACCATTGCTGAAATTGTCCTGCCTGATCTTGCCCAAGTTGGCAAGGAGGCTATCTCTGCCAAGCAGCACTGGGTCACCACCCAACCCCCTTGCCCTGTTAGGTGGCCTTCCATCTATCTTGGCATAGATGTCATAGTCAACCGAGAGACTCCTCCCCACCAGGACCAGGCTTCTGCACCATCTCTGCTTGACTTGATAGTGAGCCTGGGAACTCATGATGCCCAATTTCATATATCTGAATTAGGCACTGAATTCTGCTATCAGCCAGGCACCATGGTTTTCCTTGCTGGAAAACTCCTCACCCACTCTGTCCCAAAGTGGGAGAAAGGGGAAAGGATAGCACTTGCTCACTATGTGAAGGATGCTATCCACAACAGATTTGGACTGGCCAGGCCAATGTTCACCTGACAAAAGGATCTCTTAGGGTTTTTTTTTTTACAGAATTAGTGTATGTACTTAGCCCAGCATCTTAGCTGATGTCAGTCAGAGTTTATGAGTCAAAATTGTACATCCAGAGCATTACCCATGTTTTGCATTGATCCTGAGGAGCATGCATCAAAGAAGGTCCAAAGTCCTGCAAAAAACCTCTGGTAGAGGTGCTTTGTACACTTTCTAGCCCACCAAGACCAGAAGGGGAAAGCTCACACACAAAGAAGTGGATGCTAGGCACCTCTACCTCCCATCTGGCAGTCTGCCTTCCACTCCATGAACTCCAAGAACCATGGGATCCTCCCAAAATCTCAACTTCTCTGACTTTCCCAACTCTCTTGACATCCCTAACTCTGACTGGAATGATGCAAATTATCCCCCCCCAGTCCAGAAGGCACACAAAGGTCTGTAATCCGATTCGGGGCCCGGTCCACCATTAAAAAATCCCTTCCAGAGTCAAAATGACTCTGTCAGAGAGTGGCTGCCTTGGAGAGCAGAGTATCTCAATGTTATTTTGGAGGGGGAGCAGCTAACCAAGGCAGGAATTTGTGAGCAGTGTGAAGAGGTAGAAGGAAGTGTCTGGTGCATGTCCTGCACTGCAGTCCATGCCTGGTGTGGCCCCTGTGCTGTCAAAGCTCACAGGAACCTCCCCTTTCACAAGGTCCAAAGGTGGAATGGTGCTCACTATGAGCCTACCTCCTTGATGGAACTGGGCTTCTTGTGGCACATAGGCCATGGGGGAGATCCCTGCCCTTGAAATTGTTCAGATCCTGATCCAGATGAGTCAGGCTATATGACTGGGGAGGAACCTCCCAATCACAGGTCAGTGGCATTTTATTGGACAGGCACTCTGATGACCTGGCCATCAGGAGGTCTTCCCAGTTCCAGATGACCATTATGCACACAGAGGGGATTTTTTCTCATGAGGTTTCTGTGTGTGACTGCCCTGGGTCTCATCCTAATGACTGGCACCTGTACTTGCTCAGGCAAAGACTGTTCCCAGCCAGCATCTCCAAGCTGAAAACTGCCTCCACCTTTGCTGTCCTGGATCACTTTCTGATAGATGCTTTGGAGTGCAAGACCTCTGCTATAAGCTGAAAGGTTACCAACAATGCATTTCCAGAGAGGGTACCAGTTGAGTGCCATTTTCTGGTTGCTTGGCTAATGTCAATATTTTTTCTTCCCCAGGCAGTCATCAATGGCTGCAAGGCATACACCATGATCAATACAGGTAGTACTGGAAATTTTGTGACCCCAGCCTACACCAAAGTCACAAAAATGAGGATTTTTCCTCTGGAACAGCAGCTACCACTGCAACTAGGATGCATCAGTAGCTGATCTAAGATCACACATGGAGGGAACACATCTATATGTGTGGGCCAATATGAAGCACCCTTGTACTTTGACATAGAAAATATCAATTGCTATGATTGTATTCTGGGAATACCATTCCTAAGGCAGCACAAAATCATGCTGGATTTTGCTATGCAAATGATCATCATCGCTAACAAGTGCATTCCTTTGCTGGTTGAACCAGAAGCCAGAGTAGTAGGGCTGTCATGCCCTGGTTTGAAGGTATCCCCTTCTGCCTGACTAGCATGCCCTACAAGGGTGCAACGGCCTCAGGAGGGCTTGCAGGGGGAGGGGAGACTGGAAGTAAAAAGTGAGACATGTCTTGCATCAATAAAACCCATAAAGAAAGTAATAACAAAAGAGGATATACCTCATTTAAAGGAACAGTGGTTCCATAGATATAAGCATAGGCTTAGTGGGGTAGTCCCAAAGTTTCCCCCACTGTGGGAGGTTAACCACAGGATTCCCCTGATTGATGAAAATAAACAATATTCTTATCACTTGCCACATTGTGCAGATGCATTGAAACAACAGCTGTTGGAGAAAATCCAACTGTACACTGATGCAAAATGGTGGGTGCTGAAAAGTGTACCACAGGCAGCACTGATGCTGTGCATCCCAAAGAAAAATGGGAAACCGCAGACAGTCATAGACTGCCACAAGAGAAATGACAACACTGTGAAGGATGTCACACCCTTCCCTGACCAAGACCAGGTCAGAATGGATGTAGCACAAGTGGAGTATCACTCAAAAATCAACCTGTCTAATGCATATGAACAGGTCTGCATAGAACCCAAAGGTGTCTGGAAGATGGCCTTCTCAACAATATATGGGACCTTCCTAAGTCAGGTCATGCAACAGGGAGATTGCAATGCCCCTGCAACATTTCAACATCTAATGACAGTGATCTTTAGAGATCATATAGGACACTTTGTATATGACTACCTTGACAATGTATTCATCTATAGTGACACACTGGAAGATCATGAATGACACTTGCATATCATATTTGAGACCTTGGAAAAGGCTGACTTTTATCTTGAAAAGGAGAAGTGTGATTTGTATGCCAAAAAGCTAGACTGCCTTGGCCACATCATTGATGAATAAGGTGTACATGCTGACAGAGACAACATGTCTCATATAAGGGGATGGAGAACTCCCAAATCCTTGAATGAGGTACAACAGTTCATTGGCCTCATAGAGTACACTGGAAGCATTGATTGATGTTATGACTGATAACATGAAAAAAACATTGAAAACAGAGATACTATGTCTGAAGCATGTTATTCAAAATAACACATGATTTAACATTACTTGTGTTCTCCTATAATTAAATTTGCCAATTACATGCTAATAACATTGTATATGTTATGTACAAAACACATAGTATATGTTGTGCAATGCTCCATTTAAAAACATTGAATATCAAAGTATGTATGTTCTTTTACCATGTTACACCACATGTTCTTTACAAAGACATTCATCATGTTATTGCCTCATGAATTATTGGATTGGTAGTATTGATCCATTTGCTGATTTGATAATTGGACCATTCAACCAATCTGCAATTTACCATTCAACCAATCAGCAATTCAGTGAATTGCCCATTCTTGCAAATTGTTAAATGGCTACATTAACATAGGTACTTCAAACTTTTCTAGATACTGCAGAGTTTTTGTACCTCCGACATAGGTACTTCAACATTTCCAGGCCCTGCCATAGCTACTGTGGAGTTTCTGAACCTTCCAACATAGGTACTTTAAAATTTTCAGGCCCTGCCGTAGCTACTGCGGAGTTTTTGAATGGCTGACATAGGTACTTAAAATTTTCTGGGCCCCGCTGTAGCTACTGCAGAGTTTTTGAACCTCTGACATATGTATGTAGGTACTTCAAAAATTTCAAACCCCATGGTAGCTACAGTGGAGTCTTTGAACCACTGATGTAGGTACTTCAAATTTTTCAAACCCCACAGTAGCTGTGGCAGAGATTTTGAACAACCGACGTAGGTATGCACGATAGCTCGACGACGACGCGGCCGGCCCTCTCGAAAATCGGGAATCTAGTTCTACTTCTCGAGCGCTTTCCAACTGTGCCTTTTGTGTCAGCATCGTTGCTTTTGTTCCAGAGTTATAAGCCATTTACTGGAGAAAGGTCTGGTAGGACGAATTTTGGAATATCTTGGGATTGGGTGCACGTATTCCCCCAGTTCCTTTTTCTTCGTGTTCTCCATGTTCCACTCTATCATCTCCCTGAGTTCCGTCGCGCCGCGCTCAGCCATTGTTCACCAGCACCCTGTTGCCCCCCACCCCCTGTTCATGTTTCACACGTAGCTCCGTCAATCTCATGCCGAATCTCTCGATTTTTTGGGAGCCAACTCTACTCGACGAGACCTACCGAACGATACCGAAAACTCGATGTAGGCACGCGTCGTTCTCGAGTTATTACATTTTTTCGTGCTCACACAGACTAGTGCTACTCTGTGGCCCATATCTTTTTCATTTCTCTACTGGGTCTTTCGAATCTTGCCCTGTCCGTAGTACCTGGCGACTGCTACCCGGTAATATATACTGCTTGTTGATCCTCCCAGCCGTTCTCGAGATATTTGGATTTTCGTGCACATGCTCCCCAGCAACCCCTCTGAGACCTCTGAGACCAATCAAGATGCCAAATCCTCCCTGCTATCCATTCGTAATCACCCATAGGCATGCCACGATCCACCCCAGACATTTTCGCCATTGTTATCTGTTGAAAATACTGGACAGGCCAGGACTCGAACCTGGGACCCCCAACACACTAGGTTTGGTGCACTACCACTGTGCTACCAGTCCTACAGTACAAGATGTGGATTCTACTACAAGTAGGTTCCAACACCCCCCCTGAAGCCACACTCTTGTGTACTTAGGGCTCCTGCCTTTGCCAGCTAGTCATGTGCCCCTGAAGTCATGCAACTGGTCTTGTACCTTTTTGCCTTGTGTCATGTGATGGATCAGGACTTACTACTGCATGTGCCTATATTAGGTCTTACTGAGCAGTTGCCTTGTGTCCATGTGAACCACATGATCAGGTCTTACTAAGGATGCCATGTGACCTCGTGTTAGGCTGACTAAGCTTTCAACCAGCTTTACCTCACCCAGGGCTATTAAGCTCAGCTGGGGTGAGTTGTTGCTACCATGTTGAAAATACTGGACAGGCCAGGACTCGAACCTGGGACCCCCAACACACTAGGTTTGGTGCACTACCACTGTGCTACCAGTCCTACAGTACAAGATGTGGATTCTACTACAAGTAGGTTCCAACATGTAGAAAAGGGCTGTAGGCAGCCTCAGTAGTGACTCAACTACTATAATATTCAATGTACCTGTAGGCAGCTACAAGGTATGAGTAAGTAGTCTAATATGGATAATATATGGACTTACCCTCAGTAGTGACTCAACTACTGAGGGAACAGTATGAAAATCATACTACTAAGTGCGCTCTAAGTGCTTATGTAAGCATAGGAAACTTGCACCAAAATAAGCTATCACACTGGGGTGATTCAATCTCCAACACACCCCCTGAAGCTCCACTGTGTGATAAGTAGAAGTGCAGAAAATATAACTCAAGTGAATGTATACCCAAAAAAAAATAATTCAATAAATGAGTGTAGCTTCTGCAATGAGTGAGCTTCGAGTCCGGGTGGTATACGAGTGGTGTTTGGTCGTATTTGGCGCGCGATGTGGCAACTTCCCGTTTCGGAAATGCACGTAGTGTGCGCTCATCTTGACCTTGTACCGTGACCGCGAGGGCCGCCGTTTTGAATACAACAAGTTTATTGTCGTTCTGCATCCGTCCAGGAGGCACCCCCTGCCGCCAATAAGTATTCGCCGTGTTCCAGAGGTGTTTCGCAACATTGCGAGTTGGCGAAATGGTGGTGTAGGGTATGAGATGCATGATGCAGCCTCTCACTGCGGATCTACTAACGTTTTCAGGTCTCGTTTTGATTCTACCATGTCGGCGTGGGTCCCTGAAGGTCCCAGAAGGGTGCACGAAGTCGTTTGGAGTGGCTTTGGATGGCGCAAGTAAGCCGGTTGGCCATTTGGCAGTGCGTGGGTCGTCTCGCCTCCTAGTGCTGCTGCGAGGCAGCCGTTTGGCCACGGGAAGACTTCTCGCCCATTTCGCATCGTTCCACATCGATCCAGGAGGTGCCCCCTCCTGCCAGTAGGTGTTGCCGACGTTCCGGAGTCGCTTCAAGACATTTGAGAGCATTTGAAGTAGCCGCATGAGAATGCGAGCTATCTGGTATGCGGGCCCTCTCGTTTTCGATCCGTCTTGCACACCTGACCCTGTTATAGCGTACGTTTATCATCTTAGACCCTCCTGCAAGGTATTTGTACCGTTTCGAGGGCACGATGAGGGGTGGAAGTGGCCGCTTGGGGGCCGCATGAGGGTTTCGCCTTGTACAAGTGCCACTGACACTTTTAGTGGTCCGTTTGATCCTTCCACGTCGACGGGGTTCCGTGAAGGTCCTGGGAGCATGCATGAGGCCATTTGGAGGCGGATTGGGCGATGCATGTAAGCCGTTAGGCCGTTTTATCCAGTACTGGGTGTATCGCCTTGTACGAGCATTGTTGATCTTTTCAGCACTCGTTTTGATTTCATTGGACACCCCCTGCATCCAGCAAGTGTTGGCGGCCTTCTGGAGTCGTTTCGAAGGACTTGAGAGGAGTAGAAGCAGCCGCATGAGAGTGCGAGCTGTCTGGTACGTGCGCCTTCTCGTTTCGACTTGTCTCGTGCACCTGACCTTGTTATAGCCTATGTTCATCATCCATAGCCCTCCTGCATAGTATGTGAATCGCTTCAAGGGCGCAACGAGGGACGGAAGTGGCCACATGGGGGCCGCATGAGTGAGGTAGGCGTTGTGCCTCGTATGAGTGTCATTAATGCTTTCAATGCTCGATTTGAATCTTCCACGATGACGAGTGACCCAGTAGGGTCGAGGACTGAGCGTGATGCCAGCCAGAGGTGGTTCGGGCGATGCAGGTAGGTCATCCTGCCATTTCGCTTCGCGTTCAGGGTGTTGACCCTTGCTGTCAGCCATTAGTGGCATGCTTCGCTTTGTATGACGATCGGGTGGCCATGCTTTCCAATATGACAAGTTGGATGGTGTCGTGAGTGGGCGTGTTCGTACGGATAGCTGCCGTTTGCCCTGTTGTGATATGTCGTGCCCCCACATGCAAGGTAACCGGAGTTCTGTGCTTGGAGCATTGTGGATTCGCGCCGTCAGCTCGTCCTGTAGTATAGGACGTTTGGTTCGCAGGATAGGAAGCTCAACCCGAGTTTGAGGAGGATCCGGTACATTGGCGATCATCTCGCCATTCATCTGAATGTGCTGATCATGTTTGATAGGCGTTTGTGCAATGTCTTTGATAGAACATTTGCTGGCCTGGTCGGTAATGTTACCTGCAAGCTCACAAGCCTCCGAGCTCAACTGAGGCGAGTCTCGGCTTGCTGCGACCTCGTCCGCATGCTGACTATCCTCGTCAGGTGTGTCGAGCACATTCGCATGTCCATCCCGTCGTTCCGAGTCCGTAGCCCTATCTGCAACCTCTGATAGGTTGTCTTCTACCTGCTGCACGTCTATGATCTCCGTCTTGGGTTCCAAGTGCCCAGTCGGGATCTCAGCACAGTCATTTGGGATAGTGAAGTGACTCCCTTCACTGCTAGGTGGGGTTTCGGAGTCGTAATTGCTGCTGCGAGCGCTCTGAGCGCTTTCTTCAGTCACGTACTGCTTGGATGGCATGTCGTGCTCTTGTACAGCTTCATCAACAGCCTTCTGGCTCTCTGGTCTCGGAATTCGACCATAGCGACTTTCAAGATAGGCGAAAGTTTCGTGCGGGGTATCCAGATGCATACATAGCATTAGGATTGAATCTGGTAGACCGAAAATGATATATTGGTGGGCCATGGCGGCCCATTGATGCCACGCGTTGTCAGCAGTTTTCCAGGCCGTGACAACATCTCGCTCCTCGTTGGTTCGTGGTGTCTGGCCGGCACCATATTCCTGTAGTAACTTCGGAGTTGCGGGTCGTGTTTCAGACCCATCTAGGTGTCCCATTAAGCCGTCTTCAGAGATGGCCTTCAGCACCCAACTGCCATAGGTGTGCCAGTTGCAGCCGTCTTCTGCAAGCTCGGGTTCCATAGAATATTTTCCTATTACTTTCGAGTGTAGTAGAGATTTTTATGTAGCAATTTTGAGTAGTGTCGACTGGGTTATGCCTACAATAAAATTTTCCGCGCTAGGCGGGGCTCATAACCTGTAGAAAAGGGCTGTAGGCAGCTACAAGGTATGAGTAAGTAGTCTAATATGGATAATATATGGACTTACCCTCAGTAGTGACTCAACTACTGAGGGAACAGTATGAAAATCATACTACTAAGTGCGCTCTAAGTGCTTATGTAAGCATAGGAAACTTGCACCAAAATAAGCTATCACACTGGGGTGATTCAATCTCCAACATTATCTTTGTGTTTTTGCAGTCGAGTGAGGCTGTAATACCCCAGTGACATTGCGCCGGATCTCTTGCTTTTTGAGATCCTGATCCTACTCAACGAGACCTTGTGAACGATATACTTTTTGTTGTGTCTGCCTCAATGCTGCTGGAGATATCTCCCATTTTCTGGAGAAAGGCCCTGTAGGACAAAAATTGGAATAACTCAGGATTGGGTGCATGGCTCTTCGTGTTTCTTCATTCTCCAGCCTCTCCCCACTACCCTTGAGTATTACCCTGCATTTTGTGTCACTGTACTGAGCCATTATTTGTCAGCACATACCCTTCCTCCTACCCCCTACCCTGTTTAGGGTGTAACTCAGGCAATTCTGGTCCGAATTGCTCGCTTTTTTTAAGACATGACTCTACTAGATGAAGCCTACCAGACAATATACAAGACATAGTGCGCGCATTCACGGTTCCAAAATAATCCGAGTTTTTGTGCTGTAAACAGGGTTGGGCAGGTCAGGGCGGCGTATCTTGCCCGTTTTCGTGCCGGGCCTTTCGGTTTTTTTCACAGTTGCACTACTGGCTCACAGCTATCTGGTGGTATCTGCTTTGTGGTGACGCGCTCAGCAGTTCAAGAGATATCTACATTTCTGTGTTCAGGCATACTGGCATTCGTGCCTGGCGGCATATCTCCCTCGTTTCTTGGCCGTTCCTCTCGCAAATTGGAACCTGTGTTCTCCTCATCAAGCCGACCATGTTGACTGCTCTATCATCAAATTCTATGAAGCCATTCTCGAGATACGGCTGAGCCTGCCTCTGGAGGGGTATGGGACAATCTTGGTGATAACTCAGGTTCGGACGGTCCGATCGGTGAGATTCCTTTTACACCGAGCTCTCCCACCTGTGTAGAATCGCCTCCCAAATTTGCATGTCCACTGGCCCCACGGTTGTCATTTGGCAACCCATGCGCCTCCCCCTGCCTCATCACCATATGGCACCATACGAAATATCTCCCGCATTCTGCCACAGTACCTCTCGCTTTTCAGGGACCTTATTCCACTCTCGAAGGGCTCTCGAACAGTGTGCATTAAGTCACAGTTGGTGCAATGGCTGCAGAGATATTTGAATTTGTTGCTCATAGGGAGTGCTCTGGATGGTTTTGCCAATATCTCAGGAGTGGATTGACTAATTCATGCAGTTATTTTTTTACTGTGTTCACCCTCATGTCCCCCATTGTTTCCTGCTGTTTCATGTTGATCACCTGAGCAGTTGTCTTGCAGCACTCTCCCCTTCTCTCCTCCCCCTACTGTTTGACAGTGAACCTCAACTGAGGACAATTGATATCTAAGTGATGGGGAGATGTAGGGAATAGATTTTCCATACCATTGGGAATTTACCTTTATTCTTTGTTTCTCATATTGTTGACTTCCTTTTCTGGTTATTATATTTTTGTTACTTTAGTGTGAGGTTTTATTGATTAGTCAACTTTTTTTATTACCTAGCATGTTCTTAGTTTTCTGAATCCTAATCATCATAGACAAGGTACCAGATGAGTTTTGAGTTTGAGAAGGTTGAGAGTGACCTTGCTCCTTTCTAGACTGTCCCAGATTGCCACCAGACACTATTCTACTACCTCCCTCCAGGCTATGGGAGCATCAGGGAAACTTTCACAATTTGACATAGTCATATAATACTTTATCATGTTCACCAACCCTTACCATCAAGATCATTATGATTGTCCAAATGGTCATCATATTTATTGTCTGGGAGTGTTGGTATTGCTTGCAATTCAACAGCTTTCTTCCCACTACTGATAAGTCATATTATTATGAGATCAATGATGTTTGACCCCAGGAAGGATAGTATCTGATAATACTCATCACTATTTTACTTCTTGATAAGTCTGCCAACACTGATCTCATTGACAATAAATGCCAATGTTATATGTACTTACAACTCCCACTCACACTGGTCTCACTGACAATCAGTGCCAATGTTGTATGTACTTAAAACTTACACTCACACTGGTCTCACTGACAATAAATTCCAATGTTATATGTACTTACATTCACCACTCACACTGGTCTCACTGACAATCAGTGCCAATGTTATATGTACTTACAATCATGCTCACACTGGTCTCACTGACAATAAATTCCAATGTTATATGTACTTACATTCACCACTCACACTGGTCTCACTGACAATCAGTGCCAATGTTATATGTACTTACAACTCACACTCACACTGGTGAAGTCTTCAGCTATTTCATTGACATGCCAAAAATCATCCCAATTCAATTATCACACCAACAGGATAATTTGTGGGAAAAAGCTAGCATTGATCATATGTATTTAAAAAAGACAAGAGATTATGTCTAGCTTGACAGACTCACATGCAACAGTTACTCATCCTCAATGGCAGCTGCACTAGCCTTGTGCTCTGCTCATTTCTGGCGAATTCTTGCCAATATACTGTTGTTTGAAGGTAGTTGCTCACTTTCAGTATATAGAGGGAAGATCTGTCTGTTGGCTCATTAGCATCATGCAAGGTGTGTTCATGACCACATACTGATTCCACCATCCCATCAGTTGGTCTACCTCATCTGTTTCATCAGGATCTTCCAGAAGTTCAAGGATGCTGTTACAAAATTGCTCTGAGTCCATAACAAGGTCAGTCTGAGAGAATGCTTGGGTAGATGTCAGTGCAAAACAAGTCTGCATAAACAGTCAACTTGCTGTTTGTGCACTTTGGACACATAGCTACTCACCTGAGTGGCAACATAAGCAACCAACACTGAATGCGAGCATTACCAGACCACATTGCTTTTGGCTCTTGATCAACAGAACTTGGCAAGGTAAATACATGTCTGTAAGCCTGCATAGAGTCACATGAGTTGCCAAACCCAGTATAAATATAATAAGAAACTCACTGAAACTAGAAGGCCACTATGCAGCAGGCCATTCCATGGGTCATCTGTGTCATAAGAATAGTCTGCATACAAAAAGAGGGGCCACTGGTCACCAGCAACCTGCAGTTCACCACTATGCAGCTTCACCTTGGTCCTGTAATGTATTGTACCTTACATGAGAATAGCATAGGTAACAAAATGTACTCTGCATTTTCCCATTCATACCCTGTGGGACAAAGTAATGCGCCAGTGCATTTGTGATGGAATCCTTGCCCTGTCTTGACATTCCTAGGAATATGGGGAATAAGTGTTTGGCCTTTCAGGGTAATCCAATCTATTATGGCAGCCTTCATGCTCTTTGTGTTGTCAGCCCTAGCACCACTGGCACCATTTTGGATCTGTTGGAGCAGTCAGATGAACATGAGTACAACATGCAAGCACACATATACTTACTAACTCTGCTATGGTTTTCACAGCTTCCTCAGAAGAGGTCATGACACATTCTTCAAGATTCGGTACAATCTTCAATAGTTCCTGATATGCAGAATACTCCCTCCTTTCCCTGAGTGTCATTAATGTCCATGCCCCAAAATGACTGCTAAGGAAAGTACTCACTCTCAGGTAAGAGTCTAGTCCTCTCTCCTCTACATCACCTATGAGAGTTATGCCATTGGTCAGCAGCATTTGGACATTGCAAAAGGCATGTACAACATGGCCAAAGTGGTGGCCATGGTGCACTAATGGGTCTTGCACACTTCTACATGGCAGTCAGTATGATAAGACTGAAAAACTAATGACCATGCACAGGCATTTCCTAGGTCCCATCTGCAGCACATTCAATCATGAACATTTTGTTCCACTGGACACAGAATCTTGTTCAGAATCAGAATGTCCACTGTGATGAGGCATGATAAAATGCGAGAGCTGCAACAGGAAAGAAGAGGGTAAGGGGGAAGATGAGTAGGGTGAAGTGAAGAAGAGATCAGACTGCCCTTTTATACCCTGACCAGAATGTGACAGGAATGGGAAGATTGTTGCACATCACAGTTTAGTGCCATGCCTGAATGAACAAGTCAGATTGGAATCCCTGATAATGGTCACAGCATGTGACAAGGATCAGAAATAGCAAGTCACACAATGCCAGCACAAAACCATCTTGTGACTCAGACTGCCCAAATTGCAAGATGGATGAAGGTATTGAAACTCACTTTTGTCACTGAACCATTTTCTTAATACCCAGCCACAGCCCTATCAAATAAGAGCATCAATATCTACATCAACTCCTCAGAAGAAACCCATGGCAATATCACCATTGTCCTAGAGAACAGTGAGTGCATAGTGTCCATATTTGTGACTTACTTAAAACCAAAAGCAGATTACAAAAGGACCTCATGCATCTCCATGAAGCAGCCACAAACTCTGAGTTGTGAAAGACTTGAAGATGCCATGGGTACCTCATTGCCATCCACATGGTACCAGCACGTTCCACAAACAACAGCTGACATAGGAGTTCAAACAGATACAACATGGAATACAGTTCCACAGCTGCAATATGAGCTACTGTGCACTCGGGTACATGATGCTCTCAATGACTTGAAAACAATGATGAGTAACATTCAAAAAACCATGGAGATGGCATTCAAACCACTGAAGGACCTGGGGAAGTGGACAATAGGCAAGGGGAAGTGCCAGAGGTGTGAAGAATGGGAAAGGTTGTGGATGGACATGAAGGTCAACAATGAGTAGCATAGGTTGTGACAGAAGAGAAGCAGAAGAAATGGATATCATCAATGGTGCTGAGCCCAACCATGAGATAAACAACTGTTTCTGTTTGGTATCTGCTGTCAATCAGGGGAAGAAATGTTCATAGTAAGAGATCCCACTTACCCGTCTCCACCAGCAGAGTACATGTGTTTTATGAGGGGTCCCAATCTCAGGGAGGTTGTTCACCAGAATAACTACTAGTATGATATACATGTGAGAAGTCAATCAGAGCACTGAGGAAATAATGTAGTTACCCAGAAAGGCTTGAGTCTGTGGGAAGTGTGTACTTTCCCAGGCACCCCTATATGAAAATACATTGGAGTTGTTACCACAAAATGAATTCAAAGATTTACATCCTGCACCTGGTACAACTCTAGTGCTGGCCTTTGTTCTGAGATGGATGTTACTGATTACATGCCTGGCCCTGCTGGCACCCAATGGCATATCCCAGGGGAGAATGCCACCCCCAACCGCCACTAGGGTAGCAAAAATGCATAAGTCTGCATAATATCAGCAAGATATTTGGGGACACTGAAGCCAATATATGCTTAAGATCAGAACCAGAAAAATCAGGGCTCCTTAACCTGTCTACCTTCTGCATAGATTCATTAACAACACCACCATAGTTATGTGCAGAGGACCAGACACCAAACAATGCATCCATCTCACCAAGGAAGACAGCTATGAGCCAGTTGCTGAAGAAAGTCTTTTCAACTTGTGCAGGCAAACTTTCCCTTCCTGACTCAGTGCTCTCACTCACCCTAATATCAAGTTAAAATTTTCACAGTACAAATGGAAGCTATAAGACTTACAGACTGCATCAAGTAAGAATCTGATGTTCCAAACATCCTGATGGTATTCATGTAGTCACCAAGTGCATGAAGCTTGTAAGTACAAATATTAAGAGTTTTGAATTGCTGAGTTGCCACTGCAGATTTGGAAGGCACCATGCCTGGTGCAACAGATGAACAAGACAAGGTCTCACGATGCTGGTGGGATTGAGCTTCATGTTTGAGCTCCTTCATGGACAAGGCTTGGCATGTCTTAGCCTGGAACATGCAAATGGCATTTCCAACTGATTGTGTGAGATCATCCATCACTTTAAGTGTTTCATCAGTGTGCATCCAGAGTTTTGCAAATCCAAGCCAATAGCAGAGAGTGTAGAGAAGTTCAAGGACAGTCGAGTTGTGGGGCTCAGGCAGTAAGCCTTCAAATACAGGAAGTGCACACTGCAACCCAGTTGGATAAACTGTGACCTGGCACAAGGAATTAAACACCATGTACCTGAAGAAGGTCTTCAAAATCATGAGCTGTCATCCTTTTCATTTCTGAGCAATTTTTTGAAAAGTGCCAAATAGTATCCTGTCCAAATGTTGGTACCTGCTGATATCTTCAAGTCGTAAAGGATGTCAACTGTTGCACCTGGAAGGCATTTCTAGCAAATACGTTACCTCTGATCAAGCTTGTGCAGCTGACTTTCTTTCAGACTATCCAGAATGTGTAAGAGGTGCATGAAAATGGCTTTCCATACTCCAAGTTCAAATTCATGCAGTAAGTTGACTATGAGCATGAGGAATAGATTGAAGCCAAAAATATGGAGCTGGTCTGAAAAAGCATTCTTTGGACTTGGGAGTGAGTATGCTGCACTGTATGAAATGAGACTTTTGATGCACTTACTGAGGTAGGAACAAGAGACTCATCTTGAAGAAGGGCTTCAACTTGTGGAGTGTTGACAGCATAGTTGGCCTCATAGATAAGCTTTCTTGCTTCAGTGACCTTTTTCTGCCTGGTGGAATTGTCAACATGGGTGAGTCACTGCTGCTGTAACATATCCTGCTGCATGCCCATATTAGGCATGTCTGTCATGGGAATTGTGCACCAAAGACATGGGCATACACCAAGGTTCCAAATGAATGCTATCAGAACCCTAACATTGATGGAAACTGGTCAGTTTGTTTTGGGGTGTGGGTGAGACACAAACCATACTTCTTGGGATAATTGGCAGAATACATGACTATTCATGGGTAGAACTGCTGCTTGATGCTGTCACAACATATTACAACAATCCCATGCTTGTAGGCTTTGACAAAGTCGTCATCAAGCAGTATTTTCCACTGTTCATGAAAAAATTCCCTGTTGCAGTGAGTAAAAAGAATATCACCAGGGTATTTCCCCCCAAAGTGTTCTGTCAAGAAGTCCTTGAATTTGTCAGGGAGCTGGGGGGGAAAACAGGTTATCTTTAGACTAGGAAATAGCCAAGTGTACTTGCCACCTGAAAGTTGGCTGCATGAGAGCATAAATGATTTGATGGCTGGCACCTCCAATACTTGGACTCATTCCCAAAAAACACATAGAGTGGCCACAACTTGGCAGAGCCAGACTGTGTCAACTGGGTCAAATCCGACTAGAACATGAGTACTGCAACAATGCAAGGAAGGTCAACCCAGGTTCTGGGGGAGAGTCATGCAGCTCTTGGTGTGCTTCAAGGAATGCAGTGAAGGTAAACAATTCTCCATAGACCTTCATGTCACAATTCCTGTGAGCTAGCTGCCACTGCAGTTCGTATGGTACAAAGTGGAAGTGTGATGCATGTGCTGGATCAGTGACCTTCTCTTGGATGATTGAAATAAGTGAGCAATGGTAAAATCTGCCAACAGTATAGCTCTTTGCACCAGGATCCTTCACATGACTGTGAAATGGAACTGATATTGTGACTGACAAACACTGCCATTCATGATCCTCCTCAAGCCACTCTGGTTGATCACCATCAAATTGGTTGTAGCCAAGCTGATCATCGATGGCATCCCAGGAGGTGTGAGCCACAGCAGCTGGTGAAAAGGAAGAGTGCCTGACAATATCAATCAGCTGCTTGAAAGACTCCCAGGACTTGTGAACACCTTGGTTCCAATACCAGTTTCCAAGATGCATCACACTCTCATTTGGGTAAGGGAAGTACAGATTCACATGTGATTTGTCTGAGGCCTCCGGATTGGAGCTTGCCACATGCTGCAGACATGCATTATTGACTGAATAGGGATCTTCTGGATCATAACAAGGGAGGATATTAGTGTCATATATATGGAATAAGCCAAATTTATTGATCTGTGACTTGAATATCTTTTGTGATGAGGAGTGGAGAGAAGATGTATGTTTCTCCACATGAGCTGGTAGTGTGTCACAAGATGAAGCCAAGTTGCCTTGCAGCACTGACAATACTGAGGAGTTGGGTAGGTCAATAGTTGGGGGAAGTAGTAATGGTGGTTCTGGAAGCATGTCCCAAAAGCATAAAGGCAGCTGGTGATTGGTGCACTGAGCCCTTCTCTGAGCTAGCAGTAGCTCATCACCCTGCAACAACTCATGCTGTAAATCTGGATCAATCTGAAAGTGGCTTTTTTGTTCACTTGACCAAAGAACTGAAGTCCCGAACATGTACCTGCTGCAAAGTGGACTCAGCAGGCTGCACCTTGGGGATTTCATGGGCCCAATCCACATCAGACAGGCCTGCAAGCCCTATGCCAGTATCATCCACTTCAGACACTGCACAATTACCTGAAATTTAAGCTCTTTTGCTCTGATAGACTCATTTTGCCTTTTCGAGGGCACTGGCAAGTCGCTTTTTGTTTTGGCAGCATCCTTTTTCATGATGTGTGAAGGTACCTAGGCCACTGAAAATTCGACTGCAGACACAGGTTTGTGAGAAGGTATCTTCTGCCATGGCCACACAGCATTCAACTACCAGGGGGGGGAGGGTGAGGAATTGGCAGTTTGAACAGGTATGTATCCTGCACCTGCCTATGCATCATGTGGATCTGGTCATAGTCACAAGTCATGACAGAAGAGCAGCTAACACATTATCAGAATTCACTCATTGTAGCAAAAAAACAAACAAACTACTCACTGTGCTGGTAATCATATGCAAACCATAGAGATAACCATGTTAGTCCCAATGAGCAGGGGTGACTGAGGTAACAATCCTCATCAATCATATATTTGAACTGAGTAGGTGTTTGTCACATCTGTGACACATGTGTATAGTCCAGGCCTGAGTCTGAGGACTTCTGGCTCAGTCCAGGCTCTTGGGAGTCTGCCATGAAACTCCATTCCATGTTTTGTTTATAGTTTGATCTGTTACTCTGTTCCATTCTGTATTTAGAATGGTTCCTTCCTGCCACTATATGTCTAACTGTTTTGGTGTTTTCAGTCTAACCTTCAGACTTTTGGATTGCCTGATACTCTGGTACAGCCTGTAGGAACATTGTCAGCATTCCACACTGCCCTCCGGAGTTTTGTTACCTGGACATTGCCTCAGAACATTCCCTCTAGTATAAAACCCCTTGTACATTGTAGCACCTCAGTTTGAATATCAAATAAGATACTCATTGATCTCATTACTCTCTGACTACTCTGACCTCAGGAAACTCTGCAGGTCATAGTGTACTAAGTTGTATGCTAACTCTGACCCTCCGGACTTAGACCCTCCATCTACCTATGACCTTGGACTTCTCAGAGACTGTTGAGAACTGGTCTTGACAGTATATTTGAACTGAGGCTTGCACGAGTTCACCCACCCACACCCCAATGACTATGACTACTTAACTTCATGCTTGCTTGATGGTGGCTGAAGCCACAGAGTGAGCAGCTATCACCAATATTCACTGATATTCACCAATCAAATGCTCAGATCGCTTTAGCCAGTAATAGGCATGCTCTGCCTCCCGTTGACCAGTTCTGTAGCTTCTCTGCTAGAGGGGAGCCAACCCTGACACCCACCTAAAGAGCTGGTTCATCCAGCAGATGATCTGCTTTGGCACCCCATTGCACCCTGGACTTCCCCAGTGGTTATGGACCTGGCAGTGATGGTCCAGGAGGTGGCGATCCCAGAGATGATAATCTGGACAACTATGGAGATGATGAAGATGAAGATGACAACCCTTTCATAGACACCCCAGATGAACTAGAGCCACAACTGGCAGTTTTACACAACTTAGCCACTGCCATCGACTGTCTCTCGCACTCTGCCCATAACTCAGGGGAACCTTCTTCCTCTAGGGCTAAAGTCTGTGAGCCAGACACCTTCGATGGGACCGATCCCTGGAAGCTCTGGACCTTCTTAGTCCAATGTGAGCTGTGTTTCCAGGATCACCCTAAGGTGTTCCATCAGGATAGAAATAAGGTTACATACAGTGACTCCAAAAACCCTTTCCATGTTAGCCTGATTTTCAGTGCATGCAGTGCACTGCCAGACACATGGAGAATCACACTAAGCTTTGGTGGAGTCATAAATAGTACCTAGTCTTGGCTGCAATTTGGCTCCTAGGTCATGTGATTTCATTCACACAGTCCAGAGATATGGCCATTTTAAAACAGCATGTCCATGGAAAGGGTTTTTTCACTTTTGAATTGGTAACTAAGATCTTATTCAAAACATTCAATAATTGCTATTGTTTGGTGATACAAACAAAGATACATGTGTAAACAATATGTCTGAGTTTAAAAAAATTCAAATACCTCTTTGTTCCCATCAACCATTATGGTCAGACCCCTCTCTCTTACTCAACAAAGCACCATTCTCTCTTTGTTTGACTCTGGCCATTCTGGTGAAGCTATTGCCAAGCAAATTGGTGTCAGCCCCTTTACTGTATCCAAACTTTGTTCTAAGAGGCATTCTAGCCTTCCTAAGGCCCTCGGAGGCCATCCTTCTAAGCTTTCCCCTGCCAATATTTGCCATGCTCAACATCTTATTACCTCTGGCAAGGCTGAAAATGCAGTTCAAGTCACCAAAGCCCTTGGAAATATCATCAACCAGCCCCTCTCTGCTAATACTGTTTGTCATCACTTGAAATAATCTGGTATGAAGTCTGTAGTCAAGACCAAATGTCCTATTCTCTCAGCCAGACATTGCAAGGCTTGCTTGGATTTTGCTTATACCCACAAGGACTGGACTATAGAGGACTGGAAGAGGGTTGTATGGTCTGATGAGACCAAGATTAATTGCCTAGGGTCAGATGGATGAAAGTGGGCTTGGAAAAAGGCTGGGGAGGGACTTAATGATAGGTTGGTACAAGGAACTCTCAAGTTTGGAGGGGGTTCCTTGATGATGTGGGGGTGTATGACTTGGGATGGTGTTGGCTATGCTACAAAGATTGATGGTAGGATGGATGGGGACCTTTACCTTCAGATTTTGAAGGATGAGCTTCAACAAACATTGGAGCATTATGGTCTCAATCCATCTGATACAATCTTTCAGCAAGACAATGATCCCAAGCATACTTGCAAAAAGGTTAGAGATTGGCTAGAAGAGCAGGAGTTTGGGACCATGGTATGGCCTGCACAGTCTCCTGACCTCAATCCCATTGAACATCTCTGGGGTTGCCTGAAAAGAAGGCTTGCAGGGTATGAAACCCCCCCTAATGGGATTCATGAGCTATGGGAGAGAGTTCAGGTGGAGTGGGAGGGGATTTCAGTGGAAGAGTGTCAGAAACTGATTGAAAGCATGCCTAGAAGGGTTGAGGCAGTGCTTAGAGCAAAAGGTGGATATACCAAGTACTGATAACATCCAAATACCCTTGTAAATTCAAAAGTGAAAAAACCCTTTCCATGGACATGCTGTTTTAAAATGGCCATATCTCTGGACTGTGTGAATGAAATCACATGACCTAGGAGCCAAATTGCAGCCAAGACTATGTACTATTTATGACTCCACCAAAGTTTAGTGTGATTCTCCATGTGTCTGGCAGTGCACTGCATGCACTGAAAATTTGGCTAACATGGAAAGGGTTTTTGGAGTCACTGTACATTCACTCAGTTGTACCTGAAGGGCATGGCCCTTGATTGGTTTGAACTGGACCTTCTTAACACTGGAGATCCAGCAAACCATCCTCTGTGGATGGACAGCTGGCTAGACTTCATGGCAGAACTCCAGACTACCTTCAGACCCCATGACCCTATCACTGATGCCAAACACCAACTTGATCATCTTCACATGAAGGAGAACCATTGCATCAACCGCTATGTGGTTGACTTCAACTGTTTGGCCTCTCAAGTCCAGGGCTATGGAGATGGTGCCCTCTGTCACCTATTCTATGCTGGACTTCCAGACCATATCAAGGACAAGATTAGTAGGGTCAGCAAACCTAACACCCTAAATGGCTTGCATGCATTGTCGCAGGAAATCGATGCACGATACTGGGAACATAAGGACAAGGTCGCTCATCAGACCAAGTCCTCTGGAGGAAACTCCAGAACTAATACCAATAATAAGTCTAACCCCAGTAACAAAGGGGATAAGCAGAAATCCAGTAATGGAACCCAGTCCTCCATGACCAGTACCCCAGCCATGTCCAGCTCCACTCCAAAACCTGCTAACAATCAGTTGAACTCTGGACAAACCTCTGCTCTCACCAACAAGCTTGGAAAAGATGGAAAGCTAACTCCCAGCAGAATGGAAGAGATGCTTCAAGCAGAACCTTTGCATGTTCTACAGAAATGCCAGACATAAAGCCAAGGAGTGCCCCAGATCCACCTCCTGCACAGCCAAAGCCCATGCAGCCATGGCAACCAAGTCGGAACTGAAACTGACTGCCTCTGCTGAGGCAAAAAAATAGAGAGCAGCTCCCAGAACTCTGCACAGCCTGGGAGTTGTGTTGATACCGACTGTGCACCTGTGGAGGCATGCCTCAACACGTCCAATCTTTCAAATCCAATTTCATTGAAGCCTTCTGTGACTCTTGACTCTTATGATATTCTGGAAACTTCAGCTTTAATAGGCTCAGGTGCAACCCACTGCTTTGTAGACTCCATTTTTGCCAATATGCACCACCTTTCCACATATTCCATCCCTCCACTCGTCCTCCATTTGTTCGACAGTGTGACAATGACAACTATTGATAAAGCCACCAATCTTTCCATCTGTTTCCCTTCCAGAGATGTCACTGATATGACCTTCTATGTAACTCCATTGGATTCTGAGTGTAAGATCATTCTCGGACATAACTGGCTCACCCATTGTAGGCGCAGCGAGGCCCCTACTAGGAGAATCGAGAGAGGAAGGTGGTTGGAGAGGATTGAGGGTCGAGGGAGTAGAAGGAAGGGTCGAGGGGAGAGGTTGGAAAGGTGTTGAGAGAGGTCAGAAAGGTGTTGGAGGGTCGTTGGAGAGGCTTCGAGGGTCGAAGGAGTGGTTTCGAGGGTTAGAGGAGAGGTTTCGAGGGTCGAGAGGAGCAAGGCAAGGGGGACTTAGGAGTGAGGCGGGAAATGTGATGACTAAGTGTGCAAGAGTTTGGGGCGCAAGAGTCACATGGGAATTTTAACCTACACTATTGTGCATTTGTTGTAGAGCAAGTAGCCCAAGTCTGGGGCAAAGCTTGAGAGTCTGTGGTCTCCTGCTGCATATATGCTTTTAATGGCTTTTCCCAGTGTCAAATTCTAAGTCCAGTCTTCAATTCTCAGTCCAATTTAGTACCTGAGCTGTCTGGGTTTCGAGAACCCTCTTTGAGGACAAAATGAGACTTGCAACACTTCTATTCTCTGTTTTCCCTGGTCCTATGATCTAATTCCCTACACTGTTACAATCCATTGATTGATTGGGTATTGGGCAGTATTAAATTCCAGAACCTTACATCTTGTTTGCCAGTGCCGATGTCACCCTCTGTCTCAGAGTTACCTCCGAGAGACTCCAGAGATACCCTCCATGATTCTCCAATCTCCACTTCACCCTCCATGGTTGACAACTCTTCTCCACCCAGCCTCTGAGCACCTAACATCTCTCTGATCAATGTGGCAGCTTTCCTGCATGCGTGTAAGATAGATGGCTCACTCCAGTTCTCCCTCCAGATTCAACCCCAAGATAACCCCAAACTCCAGGCTGCCACTGTGCAGGATGCACCAGACTTATCATTGGTACCCTCAGACTATCACAACTTCACTGACATGTTTAGTAAAGCAAAAGCTTCCATGCTTGTGCCCCACTGAGAGTTCAATCTCAAAATCGAGTTGGAGGAAGGAACTACTCCACCACTGGGAACCCTCTACTCCCTCTCCCTGGTGTAGGAAAAGAAGAACAGTGAGGCTGGGAGAGAGCAGAGAGACTGAAGGGGGGAGTTAGTCCAGAGGGGCTTCTATAGTCTGGTGAGAGACACAGTCTGATGATGTCTGAGGCTGTCTGGGGCTGTCTAAACACTGAGAAAGGCCACTCTCAACCTTCTCAAACTTGAACTCACACTCGAACTTGGAACTCATGACTCATCACTTGATTGTTAGAAATTAAGTACAGGCTAGGTAATGAAAAAAATGCTGACTAAGCAAGAAAACCTTGCACTAAGGTAATAAACATATAATAACTGGAAAATCAAGTCAAAATATGAGAAACACAGAATAAAAACAAAATCTCTTGGTAGGGAAAACCCATTCCCTACACCAGTCAAGCTTTCAGCTCTCTGGACTTTCATCAATGAAAACCTCGCTACCAGCTTTATCCACCCAACATCCTCTCCCTATGCCACCCTGGTCCTTTTCATCAAAAAGAAGGACAGATCTCTTCACCTGTGTGTTGGCTTCAGGGGTCTCAACAAAATCATGAAGAAGGATCGCTACCCTCTCCCTCTCATCTCAGACTTACTCGATTCACCTAGTTGAGCTAAAGTCTACACTAAGATAGATCTCTGACATGCCTATCATCTGGTATGCATTGCTGATGGAGATGAGTGGAAAATGGCCTTCCAGACTTGTTATGGATCTTATGAATGGCTCATGATGCTCTTTGGACTTACCAATGCCCAGCCATGTTTCAATGCTTTGTCAACTCCATCTTTGCAGACCTATTGGATGTTTGTGTCATTGTCTACCTGGATGACATCCTCATATACTCCAATAATATTGAGAACCACAAAAAACATGTTTGTGAGGTACTTTGCTGACTCTGGCAACACAGTCTCTATGCCAAGCTGGAGAAGTGTGAGTTCCACTCTGAGTCTGTAGAATATCTCAGATTTTTCCTATCACCTGATGGATTGACAATGTCCAAGGACAAGGTTAAGGCCATTCGTGACTGGCCCAAACCCTGTAAAGTGAAAGATATTCAATCCTTCCTCAGCTTTGCCAATTTCTACCATCAATTCATTTATACAAATTACTCTGATATTGTGGTGCCTTTGACATGTCTTACCAGAAAGAACACACCCTGGAGTTTCTCTGAGGAGTGTCACCAGTCCTTTAATCATCTCAAGGAAGCCTTCTCGTCCACTCCAATTCTCACCCACTTCCAACCTGGACTTCCAATAATGGTTGAGACTGATGCCTCGGACTATGCCATCACTGGCATTTTGTCCATCTCATGCCCAGACAATGAATATGTCCCATGGCCTTTTATTCTCAGACCTTGACTGCTCCAGAGTTGAATTACAATACACATGACAAGGAGCTACTAGCAATATATGAAGCCTTCCAGACTTGGTGCCATTACCTCGAGGGCCCAGCACAACCTATCAACATCATTACTGACCACAGAAACCTGGAGTATTTCTCAACTTCTAAGGTTCTCACCAGGCATCAGGCATGCTGGTCCAAGTACCTTTTGCAATTCAATATGATTATCTGCTTCTGCCCTGGTAAGCTTGGAGCAAAGCCCAATGCCTTGACTAGACAATGGGATGTCTACCCCAAAGAGGGGGATAGGGACTACACTCAAGCTAACCTGCAGAATCTCCATCCCATTTTCACCAATGAACAACTGTCAAATTCCCTAAGGGCTACCTACTTGGAAAGCCTGGTACTCCATGCTAGCATGATCATGGACATCGAACAACTCCATGCTGATATAAAGTCCACCTTACCATTGGACCCCCTCAGCCAAATTCATCTCTCCAACTTATCAAACCCTCATTGGAAACTAGACAATACTGGACTACTATGTCTAGATAGTCGTATCTATGTACCGGATGTTCATGATCTTCAACTCTGTGTACTCTGTTATAAACATGATCATCCCCTTGCAGGCCACTTCAGACAAAATCATACACTCGAGCTCATCCATCGTGAATATACATGGCCAAGTGTCCAAACTTTCATCAAAGACTATGTCAAATCTTGCACTGCCTGTGTGCATGCCAAAACCCTGAGACACAAACTGTATGGCATGTTGAAGCAATTACTGATCCTGGAGAGACCCTGGAACTCCATTTCCATGGACTTTATCAAACAGCTCCCAAACTCTGGGTCGCACACTGCCATATTGGTTGTAGTAGATTGCCTCTTGAAACAAGCAATCTTCATCCCTACCAATGACACCATCATGTCTCCACAACTCGCCCAACTCTTCCTACTCCATGTGTTTTCTAAACACAGAGTCCCTTCTCATGTAACCTCCGACCAAGGTATGGAGTTTGTCTCCCATTTCTTCCGATCACTGGGCAAAGCTATCGACATGAAACTCCACTTCACTTCCAGATACCACCCTGAAGGCGACAGCCAAACCAAACACATGAACCAGACATTGGAGCAGTACATACCTCCGAGTCTACTGCAACTACCAACAGGACAATTGGTCCAAGTCACTACCACTCATGGAGTTTGCTTACAACAATGCTCCAAGTGCCACTACTGGAGTTTTGCCACTCTTTGCCAATAAGGGATATCACCCAAATGTCACTGTTCATCTGGAATGAGATCTAACATCTTCTCAAGCTAGAAACTATGCAGTGGACTTAGAGTCTCTGCATGCATATCTCTGAGAGGAAATGGCTGAAGCCCAAAAGAGATACCAAGGTCTGGCTGATGCCAAAGAGCACCACCTCTGGACTTCCAGATCGGAAGATTTAGTGTATGTTAAAGCCAAGTACTTCAGGTCCACTAGACCATCGAAGAAACTCTTGGAAAGGAACCTCGGTCTGTACCCTATCATCGCCCATGTTGGATCACTATCCTTCACTACTTGTCTACCTGACTCTATGAAGTCCATACACCCTGTATTCCATGTTTCCCAACTAGAGCCTGCAACTCCAAATGTTATCCCCAATCATACCCAACCTCCACCTCCACCTGTTGAAGTCACAGAGAACCAGAATTCGAAATAGAGAAGATCCTAGACTCCAAACTGGATCTGAAGACGATGTCCATTGCAGTACTTAGTCAAGTGGGCCAGCTATGAGGGCACAGATGAGGAACCTCCTGGCTCATAGCCACTGAATTAGGAAATGCCCCTGATTTAGTATCAGACTTTCACAAAGCATATCCAGACAAACCCAGTCCATTGAACTCTGTCATATCACCTCTAAGTTTTCAGAATCTCTGAGTACAAACTCTATCACTCAGGACCTTGAAGAAAGGAAATTTATATTCAGAAGGGGGGGGGGGGAAATCACAATGCCAGTATGATATGCAGTACAACAAAAAAAAAAAAAGAGAAGTCCACTGGTCCTAGGCATCGTCCTCGTTCATGGCCTGGTTGATCAGAGTGGTAGTGGCAGCTTTCAGAACTTCAAATGACTCATCAAGGACCCCAGTCAAGTCCTTCATGTCCTTAGACATGGACTTGACAGCTGATATGTTCCTGTCAATTGCCTGCATGATCTCCCCAAGGCATCTGTCCAAAACCTCTGCTATGGAGTCTTGTTGGGGGGGCACCAGGCATAGGGTCTGTGGCTTCTGGATGATCTCCATGTCCAGTGTCTCGTCCATAGCCTCGTCATCACCATCCCCAGTGTCACTGGACTGTGTGACCCTTTCTGACATTTTCTCTGCTCTCCACCTCGAGGGGATGTCACTGCTGCCATATGCTTCTCAGATTCTGCTGCTTGGATGGTCAAGTCACATTTGGCCTTACTTTTCTGACACTGAAGGCAAGACTTGCTTTGACCTGTCCTGGGAATGCACTCTTTGCCAGCCTTAACACAGGCAGAACAAGCCTTTGGCTTGTCACCCACCATGCTGCTCCCAGCTGCAGTCTGTTACAGATATTTCCAGACTTGTTAATACAGAATTGTGAGTGATGGTATCACCACTCACCGATGACACTTCTCCCTGCACCTTCCATGTCTTGCTCTCCAGCCTTTTCTGCTCAGCCTCTAACTCTTGGGCTTTTTTCTGCTCAGCCACCTTCTTCTCTGTGGCCTCTCTCACCTTCTGGGCCCATTCAGCTGCCACAGCCTGGGCCTTCTGTTCCTCTTCTTCAGCCTATAGTGCCTCTTGCAGAGCAGCATGCTGGTGCTGCTGATGCTCATCAAACTTTGCTATCTTGGTGGCTACACTGTCCCTGGGTTTATCCTCTAGCTCCTCTGTGGTCAGGATAGACCAGTCCACAATGGCTGGTTTGATGACAGGGATGATTGTCAATGATGAAGACATGATGATTGGAAAATGGAAGTTGAGACTCATAAGAACTCCATTGAGTCTTTGCACTATGAAAAATTTTCAGACTCTGACAATGCAGACTTCGAAAACCAACACACATGCATTGATACTCCAATGCCTGAGGGCTTGGCCCTAAGAGGGGGATACTGTCACATCTGTGACACATGTGTATAGTCTGGGCCTGAGTCCGAGGACTTCTGGCTCAGTCCAGGCTCTCAGGAGTCTGCCATGAAACTCCATTCTGTGTTTTGTTTATAGTTTGATCTGTTACTCTGTTCTGTTCCATATTTAGAATGGTTCCTTCCTGCCACTATATGTCTAACTGTTTTGGTGTTTTCAGTCTAACCTTTGGACTTTCGGATTGCCTGATACTCTGGTACAGCCTGTAGGAACATTGTCAATGTTCCACACTGCCCTCCAGAGTTTTGTTACCCAGACATTGCCTCAGAATGTTCCCTCTAGTATAAAACCCCTTGTACATACATTGTAGCACCTCAGTTTGAATATCAAATAAGATACTCATTGATCTCATTACTCTGACTACTCCAACCTCAGGAAACTCTGCAGGTCATAGTGTGCTAAGTTGTATGCCAACTCCGACCCTCCAGACTTAGACCCTCCATCTACCTATGACCTTGGACTTCTCAGAGACCATTGAGAACTGGTCTTGACAGTGTTGCAATTACCAACTTACACAGGACATTGGCAGTATGCTTAACTGATGATCTCGATCATGGACACTTTGGCCATGGAAGAGGCTCTGACCAAGGTGGGAGAGGAGGCAACTGAGGGCACAGGTGTGGGACAGGTGGTGTCAGGTCTAGCTTGAAAGGCAGCAAATTACATTCAACTGAGTGTCTCTACAATTTCATTGGTACATACAACAGTTAGGATTGGCATACACAGTTATGTATCTGAAGATAGTAACCCACCTTTGCAAGCCATGGTGAGAGGGTAGTTGTATTGCAGAGGACACCCTCTGTCTCAGAACAAACATCCTTGGATAGCAATATGCAATGAATAACATGCCTCCCTAGCAGTCCAGTACACACACCCAGAATGTGGTCATACATTAGCTTGCTTACAAGCTTGTCCAAGTGTTGCTGAACAAGAATGTTGGAAAGCAATGCTTCTGTCTCTTTGGGATACATTCTTCAATGTGCAGCAATTTCTTGTCCCACTTGAGACTTCGACCCAGCAGTGATTAGATATGCTGACTGAGGGCCTCAAGGATCTGCTCCACATTGTCATCTTCTTCAACTTTAGATGGCCCACCCATCAATATGAACATAGGTTAGAGCATGTGACTTCAATGAGTGTCTTCAGAAACTACAGTCATACTAGATGGGTTGACAGGCAGCCCCATTTGCTAGCATCGACACACCTAGTCACTGTGTTGCAAGAAAACACCTTTGTTGGCAGAATGCCACTGCACTTGGGAGTTTGACATTTCAATATGAAGTTGTGCTGGATGCATATCCAATTCGGTCCAGTTCCAACAGAGATTTCTGGGAGACCACCTTGGATGCATTGGTAGACTGATACAACAGAAATTTAAGGACACATGAAACAATAGTAACAGGAGTTCATTATCTTCAAAATGCTACAATCATCCAAGTCAAAAGCTATCAAACTGGTGCAAGAGAGGAACCTTCTGCTTCCTCAAAAATCATGGAGAGACTTGGGGCTTGTCTGGAGGCCAACATTTAGCATCATTATGTATCCAGCTAGTGCTTGAGGAGGAACTTACTAGTGGCTCATGAGATTGACAAAAATTGTGCATGGACAGTTCAGCAGCTGCTGTCATGTATTTCCTTTTGATAGTTTTTGGCTTCTGGATGACAAAATGCGCCTTCATGAGTTGTTCTACCTCTGCATCGCTGAGATAGCAATGTAAGCAATTTCATAGTCCTCGAAAGCCCTCTCAGTTTTTGCTAATTCTGTGAGCAAAAATTGCTTGTCTGTAGTGTCTCTATGAACTGCTTGGCCATGCTCCCCACATCAGGTGTGGGGACAAGATATGGCAATACCTAGGTGAGTTAGCAATGCTAAACTCAACATCATCATAAAACTTACCACATATTTGCTTGCCTCCTTCACTGCTTTCTGGTATGGAGAAAGCTTAATCATGTCTTCGACCCCTTTCTCTTGCTCTCCAGAACCAGTGAGTTTCTCCTTTGCTCCCCTTCCATAGGATTGTGAGGAAGAACCAGCTGTGAACTGGGTTATTTGTAATAATTCAAGGCACCCATTCCAGTGAAAAGGGTATATGAACTTGAGGCTGGATATTAGGAACAGCTGACTGAGAATTCTGCAGTGCTTGATGAGTGGCTAGGAACATCTTTTATGTCCAAGTCCAAGTTACTTGTGTGATAACACTGTCTTAATCAACAAAGTTGTGTGACTGTCACATTCCCAGGAGGGAGAGAATATCTATATTTGTATACCACAACAGGTAGACTGCTACTAAGATGTGGTGCCAATAGGCACAAAGAGTAAACAGTAAAGTATGTACCACCTAATGGCTAGTCACAGTGAAACAAATAGTTAACAGTTAGCTTAAAATATAAACAGGGTTAGTCAAGTTGGTATGGTTGTCTATGTATTGTAAGAGTATCATGATAAAAACATAAAATGGAGAAAGAGGTATAGTGTAGATGTTACTCTGAGGATGCTGGTGTTAGTAGGTCAGCACAGTTGGAATCAGTTCCATTCCATTTTTGAGGGGCATTGGTCACATTTAGGAGCTCAACAAGGGCTTTTATCCCTTTCTCCATTCCTAAAAGATTTGAAATGATAAGGTCTTCTGACACAGTGTGAAGGATATTCTGGTTGCTTTCAAACATGGGGCAGGATATGATGACATGTTCTCGGGTCTGCATGGGTTTGCCACATGGACAGGATGGGTCTTCTGTTGGTATGAAGGTGGAATAATATTCACCCAGAAAGGCATGGCCAGTATGGCATTGTATAAGGCATCTGTATGTGCTGCAGTTGGCAGTCAGCAGTCAGCAGGGGAAAAACCTACTTAGCAGTTCCTGTCAAGCATGTAAGTGTAAGTAACATAAGCATGTCAAGCACATACATTGCACAATATCATGTGTACCATGGAAAAGGAGAAGCGCATGAGTATGGTGCCCCAATCCCTTCGCATTGGGTGGCCAACATGTTGTTGGATCATTAGCATACCCCCCAGGCCAGGGCAAATGGGGGGGGAGGGAGAAACTGTGGGTGGTAAGCGCCATACTGGACATCTGAGCACCTGCCTGAAGGATCATACCACCTGGGAAACCATCATTGCAAGTGCTACCATGCTCTCACAACTGGAAATGGAGTTCTATTTCATGGTCTTGGATACAGCATTATGAAAGGGAGGTGTGCTGACAGTAAGAGTGGGTCATATACAGTGGTAATGTCAGATGATGCAAATCAATCAAACCAGGCCTTCTATATTCCTGTCTGTTTAATCTGCCCCTTCACCTTGTTATCTTTGAGTTTGGTTTTAATGATCTCATAAGAAGTTTGCAGTTGATATGAGAACGATTCAAAGCCACATGTTGGAGACCGACATGTGCTGATGTGCCCAGGCATGCCAGATTGGTCTTGTCCTGACTTTGACAATGACCATGAGTGGATGGAACTGCAGTTTGGACAGCTCATTGGGAGGGGGTTCCCCCATGGACAGTGATGAGAGTGGAACCATGTATAGTGGGTACTGCTTACATGGATAGGGCTATTGGGGGCACCAGTGGCCATTTGTTCTTTCACTTGGAATATATATGCATCAGTGTGCATGGGGAGCTCAACAGAAACATCAAGCAGGTCTTTGAAGACCTCTCCAAGATCGTGGCCTTGAATGATGACTCGAACACCAAATGCAACAATGAATGACTTAATCACTGCACTGATAAAATGCTTTGCACTGAATGCAACTGTATATGTGGGTCTCAGCCTGTTGGTAAGTCTCAGATGGGAATCACCACTGCAAAAAAGATATGGCATACTTGAGGAGTGCTTTCTTCAAGCTGCAAATGGATTCTGAGAATGCAACAAGCAGTCCACATGACAGCATAAAAATGGTAGCACCATTAACAAGGGGTTGAAGACTGCCTGAGAACAAATAATTCATGAACTGTATGAATGAGACTCCATCAGTGAACAGCCAAACCATGCACTCACCTCCTCTGGCCTTACTGCCACATCACTCCTGTCCTCTCCCTTCCCTGCAAATAAGTCACCACATGTTACTTTGCTGTGTATGGAGATAAAAAAAATCTTCTGCTGAAAGACATCTTCACCAATCATAGCTGCCAAGCTCTCAGCTTCAGACCACCAAAGACAAAGTTTACAATGTGTGCCAAAATCGAAGACAACATCCAAGTAGTGTAAAGTATTCTCTGAGTGGTACTCCTCCAATGCCATATTAAGGATGTGGGGGACACCACCTCTCACATTCAACCCTGTATAAATGAAGTGAATGATGAGGATAGGTCCCCCACATACCTGAGATTTGGAAGTTCTTTCACACATGCCTCTGATAAATGTCAGCTCATTGGATGCAAGAACTGTATTCCCCCAACAGTCTGTGTAAATGGCTTCAAGAACATTAGCACTAGCACAGAATATCAAAGTGGACATACAAAGTACAGCATAGGTTTGGAGCAGGCTTCATGCTCCTCCTTCTCATGGCATGCAGGGCACTTAAACAAAATTTCTGGAGAACTGATCTTATCTGCAATTGACTCTGGTATGGCGATGCAGACATCGCATACCATGCAGGGACACAGGCTGTTAGAACATGTGATGGTACATCTGCCATTGTGGCAGAGATAACAGAACTGTAAGGACATGTAATATGTTGACTCAAGGAACCACATGGGGACTGCACACATACTCTATTTGAGAGACTGGGGATCATCATTGGCCAAACATCTGGGGAGGGTGGGCATGAGGAAAGGGGACTTAGTGAGATTGGTGTGAAGCTTGCAGTTCAAGATGTCCAAGGCCTCTTGTGACCTGCAAGTTGTGCAGGCTTAGCATGACCTGATGCACACTTCTTGGCTGTCTGCTTCATCCAGACCATTCTAAAGCTTAGAGGATGTGATGTGACATGTCTCTGCACAACTGACCCTATCACATGATCATGAGCGCTCTCACATATTTGCTTCCCTGCTTCAAGCTTCACCATTACTATTTGGTAGTACATAATGTACAACTTACTCTATGGGCTGCACTGCATCTTAGTAGTAGTCTACTTGTTGCAGTATATAAATATAGAATTTCTCTCTGTCCCCGCTTCAAGCTTCATTAATCATTCCCAGTGAAAACTGGACATGTGACCCAGTGTGACGAGATAAGACCTAGCAAGGCAAGTCAGATGAGGTCACATCACCTCACACCTGGCTAGTAAAATGAGAAGAACATAGTATGATGGGGCACAACCTCATATGATGCTGTAGGATATTTTTTCATGTGCAGTACTCGCTCATATCAAGTTATATACATTGTGCTCTGGTGGATCTCATGCTATATGATTGTATGTGAGCACATGTGGGACAGTGTTACAAAGTCACACTGGCTCATATATTTCCATATTCTGCACACCCATGCTATGCAGATATGCTCAAAAATGATGCTATATTAAACTCTAGGTAGACCTGATATACTGACTGGATGTGGGATGGGATGCAGGATACTGATACAGGGTTGGGTGCAGGGGATACATATGCACATCTGTATGGTATGGTACTCTGGGGGATGCAGAAACAGTGTGTGGAATGCATTTAATGCACTGATATGAGAGCTGGTGTTAACAATTAATTCAGCACATCCCATTGATCATCTGTCCAATGACTTGAATGTGGATAAATGGAAACCAAGTGATAGTCAAGGGGTAACTGTATGCAAAGGTAAGCTGGCATCATAGGTAAGTAAGGTACAAACCCTGGTGTTGGTTCTACATGTGCCACTGGACCCAGTATCATACACTATGTCCATGAAGTGGAAGATGGAAAGGAACTGGGCAACTGCTCATAAGTGGGAATGGTAGCCCTGAGTTGAAGAGCCAATGCAACATCATCCACTGCAGCAGCCCAAAATGTCTGTAGTATTTCAACTCTGGTGTAGAGTAAACTGAGCTTTTTGTTTCTTTTTGGTGGGTCTTGCAGTTTGCACATGTCCCTTCCATTTCTGGCCACATAGCTTGTGGTCTTCAAGATCATCATCATCGTTGTCATCAAGCACCTCTTCTTAGGTCATATCACAAATGGTCCTTTTTAGGTTCCCGCTGTTGTCCTGATGGTGTTTTCTCCAGGAAGAGTATGTCTTGTTACAGATATATTTGAGCTTCCATCCATTCTCCATGAGCTTGAAAGGAAGGAATTCTTTCTCCATCTGCAAGCATACAAATTGAAGTGCACTTGTGCTGGCCTCACCCTAAGTGTCAGGCACCATGCCACACTGGCCAAGCTCTGCCATCCTCATCCTCGAGGTATGCATATAGACCATGGTTGCTGCCTGCAGCCTCTGGAGAGTCCAACCAATTGTCATAATCTGTCTTTGTCTAGAAGTGCACATTTGAATGTGTCTCACATGTCAGAGGCTTCTCATCTGCACTTGACAGGGGGAGTAGAGGTAGGTTACCACTAGGTATCAGAGCTAGGTCATGCATTGGTAACTCGATCGCATTGCAAGCTGGTCAAAGAGATTTCTAGGTAAGAGTTAGTGATTTAGCCATACATGAGGAAGGCAGAACTCCACTTACTTGATTATATCACATTCAGTGATTACTTTGACTAAGTGCCATTCGAAAGCATTGCAATGGTCTTGTGAGAAAGTGAGTTATGGCAACTCCTGCATATATGTGCCCTATACACTCACCACATTGTGTGTTGTGGGATTGGGAGGGTCAGCCATATGTATATGCCATGGTAGGAGTTAGTATGACAGAGGTGTGGATGGTGAGACGACTCACCATGTTGCCTGTTGCAGGATCAGGTGGGTCAGGCACATGCAAGGGGTTTCCCTATAGCACATATCAGTGTTAGCATGCTACTGAATCAAAGAAAGATCCTTACCTTGACATTCCAAACCCAAGCATGCTTGCACCGTCCTATACTCTTGTATAGGACAGTTATGATAGGCATCTTTGACTGTTTCAGCGCTAGCCTGGTTAATGACTGAACAGCAACCAACTGTCCTGTTCAGGTGCAGAGTGGCTTGATGAACTCTGGTGGAACAGATGTATTTGTCTTGCGAGGTTGTAGACAGAGCTTGATAAGGAGTAGTGGCAGCTGTCGCCAGTGGTGTATGCATGTCATGTGAGCCTATGTAGGCAGTGTGTATGTAGTACATTCATCAGCAAAGGTGGCCAAACCTAACTATGTAGATCCAGTAAGCCTCGGAGGAACCTGGTGATTCTAGCAACACCTAGCTAGTCATTGCAAGGTCATGCTAGATCTAGCAGAATTGAACAAGAGTTGAATGCACATCATGCTAGATCATGCAAGGTATAACAAGAAAGTGACAGGTCTAGCAAGACCTAGCAAGACCTAGTTCATCTACTGCACAACACAGAACCTATTAGCACAAGGCAAGCTACTAGTACAAAGTGACTTAGAAAAATTTTGGCCTTTCTGGTGCTTTCCAAGAATTTCAATCTCAGTGTCAACTTGGTGTTATCCCCCTTTTGCATCTTTCTCCTAACTCCTACCATCCGAAATGTCTCCACTCCTGATTGAGGTCAATTCCAGTTGCAAGGTTGAGTCGGTAAATGTTTGTGGATTGATCAATTTTTTTTGCAACTCAAACAGGTGTTCTTAGGGTTAATAGAACCTGTCAGATATTGTTGCCTCATGACTGTGTTCAGGTATGTCCAGCACACTTTGGCTCATCAACAATAATGAATGGGCAACCCTCTCACCTTCTCTTGTCACTCCATCATGGCATCTGATACACTGCTTGTCTTACCAGCCAGCTGTACCACACAACAAAGGGCAAGAGACCACCCTAATCTTTCTACTTGGGTGGTCTCACTGCAACCATTGCAGTGTCAATTACTCACCTGCTGGATGGATCTCACTAAAGTTTGCCTACAACCATCAGGTGAAAAGCATATGATAGAATCTATGTGTAAGACTCTATGGAATGCCAGTGTGCATGGTCTCTTCAATGGTATCTCTGG